>UCOK01019274.1:0-14824 GCA_900474325.1 Synergus umbraculus
GTGTTGGATTATTTCAACAAGTAAAAATGTATATAGGGCAAAAACATAATCTACATTTCGTAGTATTTTAATGTTTAGGTTACTCGTCATATATTCTGGGAGGTCTGGAACAAAGATCTCAGAGTGTATGTAATCTATATGTATAATCTATATAATGTAAACTATAAGCATGGATTGAAATGAGTATGGTGAGTATGAGCTTTGTGTGACACATTAAGTCTTTTGTCTAAAATCGCATCTCGATAAGTAAAGACCTGCCTTCCAAGTGTCTTAAATAAAATTAATATCTTGGTTCTCAATTATTGTGTTATTTCCATAACCATATTTTCAATAAAGGCATTTACGAGATTTCATTGGATTTTCAGGAATTTCAAATGATTTCTTAAGATTTGATGGGATTTCAAATAATTTTATGGAATTTGATGATATTTTGGGAGATTTTAAGTAATTTTCAGCGTCCTTAAAATAGTTGATGGGATATTAAGTAATTTCAAGAACATTTATTTCCAGTAAAGGATTTGGTGAGAATATATTGGATTTTCAAAAATTTTAAAGAATTTAAAGAAATTTCATGGAATTTAAAGGAATTTCATGGAATTTAAAGGAATTTTATAGGATTTTTATATAGTAATTTTATGGGTTATAGCGATAGGTTGTGGAACTTTAAGGAATTTTATGGAACAAAAATATTTTTACAAAATTAAAAAAAATTTTACCAGATTTTGAAATATGTTCAAGGTATTTTAAGGGATAACACCACTCTAGAATTTTCAATTGTAATTTTAAAAACTTTGAAGGGATTCAAGGGATTTCATGGGATTTTAAACGCTTGTAAGATATTTTACGGAATGTTAACTTATTTTGAGGATTTTCAACGGATTTTACGAGATTTTATTAGATTGTCGGGAATTTTAAGAGATTTCATAACATTACATGAGATTTTAAATAATTTTAAGGGATTTTACGATATTTTATAGGATATTTAGTGATTTTGCTTCCTCATAGAGGAAGCTTTGTAGCGATGACAAAATCCAGTTTCCTAAAAAAGATTTTTTTGAACATATTTCAAGGGCAATACATCTAATATGATGATCTGAAAGGGTGTCCGGATGCATGTGTGTGTGTGTGTGTGTGTCACGATCCAGCAATTTCTTGAAAACGCGTAGAGATAAATTGATGAGTTGTTACTCCACTATATACCTAGTTGAATTTCTGATAACGGTTTAACAAAATATTTAATTTTACAAGTTTCATGTACTTTTATAATTTTCGTCAAATTCATTTTTCTACTATAACTTCTCAAATATTGAAAATATAAAGCTGATGTAACGAAAATTAAGATTCTTTTCATCGGGACGAATCGATTGACCTATGTAATTAATGCATTTCATTAAAAGATAAGGAAGTTATGTTTATTTATAATTTTGAAAGTTAATTTTTCGCTTTATGTTTTCAAATAATCAAAATTTTGAGTTGACGTAAGGAAAATTAATATTCTTTATGTCGAGACGAATCGATTGACCTGTAAGATTAAGGGGGTTGTCTCATGTGATGGCTAAAAAAAAATCGTTTTTTTTGCACAAATTAAATCGCTTCCTTAAAACATCTAGAATGTGTGTGTGTGAAAGTATTTTTGGCAATTCGGATTCGTTACGAAGTGGAAAAGATTTTTATTTTATTCATACCCAAGCTTTCAAACGCGTTTTTCTCAAAACGTCATTTTTCACATCGGTTAACACGATATCTGAAAAAATAATTAACCGATTGGGCTCAAATTTTTATGATATACTCAGGACATCTATAGTTTCCGTATGAACCAGAATCATTGTGATATCTATATTTATTTTGTTTTTATTAAGGGACTATGCTAGTTTTTCGGACAAATAAAACAGCAATTTTTGAAGATTTAAAAAAAAATAACTACACGTTTAATCTTTCTAAAAATTTTGCAGTATATTGTACATGACTTGACGTATTTATCATACAATTTTTGCCAAAAAATATTCATTGGAAGCGGAGATACAAGGCGAACCGCAAAAGTCCTTTAAAAAAAGTTGAAATGCGGGTGACGGTGTCGGCCATGCCAGGCTGCTCGAAAAAAAAAAAAAATTTTTTAGTAAACTACATGAGTTTCTCTAGAGGATGGAACTCTAGCTTTTGAAAATATTAAAAATTATAAAAATGGCGTAGTTTTAAAAAAAATTTCAATTTTTTCTTTAAAAAATGCTCGTTTTTTGTTTATAAAAGTTGTAATTTTTTATATAACAAAAAGTTGGAGGTCCATCCTCTGTAGAAATATATAATAAAGACTGTGTAAAAATTTGAAGTCGATTGGATGATTAGTTTTCAAGCTACACCGTCACCCGATTTTAAAAAAACAGTTTTGAGAAAAACGCAATTAAAATTTTCAACGCAGATTTGATTTGCGGCAAACTTTCTCTTCCTATTGCGCGATTCGATTACCTGTTTTGTTCTGGAGCCTTTTTTATGGTTTTATGAATGTTTGTTAATAAACAGTGCCGCTTTAAATTGCTCCAATTTAAAAACTTTTAGAGATATAAATTAAAAATTTTGGGTACTTATTTTTAGGATGATTAGCTATGGAAAAATGCAAAAGAAAAAAGATCGAATTTTTGAAAAGGAGAAACTAGCATAGTCCCTTAAAATATAACAGAAAAAAATATGATGAAAATAGTGTTTTTACGTTTGACAGCTCACAAAAAAAAAATATTCAAAATTTTGACACAATTCTGGTTCACACGATAGCCACAGATCTACCAATTAAAAAGGTCGGTGATTTTTTAATTTCAGATCAATAGAACAGCTGGAATCGTGTTGACCAGCCACCAACTTTTTTTTGACACGAATGTCAATCCAGATGTCTACAGTCGATTTAACTGTACATTTTAACGTAAAAAAATTTATAATGACTGTTGAATAGTTCGTGAATATACCCCAAAAAACCAGACAATTTGGCCTGTATTATTCTTCACAAAAAATTTATTAAAAAAGTGTTAAAAAACGCTTATCACATGAGACGATCCCCTTAATGCATTTCATTGAAAAATAAGAAAGTTATGCTTTATTGTAATTTTCGAAATTGAATTTTTTGAATATAACTTCTCAAATAATAAAAATTTAATGCTCATGTAAAGAATACTTAATGATTTTCCTCTATGAGGAAGCAAATCATATTTGCTTACAGGAAGCAAAGTGCTCATTGAATGAGTACAAAAGTTGATACAACTTGACAGCTAGTTATTTAAAGACTTTTAAGGAATTCAAGGGATTTTATGAAATTACAGTGGATTTTCAGGAATTTTAAGAGATTTAATGAGACTTTGAGTAATTTTAAGAAATATCAACTGAATTTACCAAATTTCAAGAAATTTCACCAAATTATATTATATTTCGAGAGTTAAAAATGCTCAATTATTTTTTCTACTAGCAAAAGGTGTGCAAAAACGAGAAATTAATCGTACGCAGAGCGCGGTACGATTGTAATTGCTAGTTAAAAATAAAATTTCATTTAATTTTTTGTACCTACCCGCTGAACATAATATTTTGATTCAATGGTGAAACTGCGATTCGAAAGGACGAAATTCACGTGAGGTAGTTTTGCATAATTTCTGCAATCAACCTGAAAATATATATCATAATTTATTATAATGAAAAACTTGAAATATCTTGAAATGAGAGAGATAACACGTTTTTATAGAACTTACAATATATCTTCCAAACTTGGGTGCAATATCTTTGGCATGCAGCAAATTGTTTATTTTCTGAATAAATTTTCGTGGTCCTCTTATAATATTCGTACTGGAATCGAAAATTGCGATAGCTTTTCCAGTAATAAAAAAAGATTTTTTTGCGCTCTCAATAGTAATACTGAAAATTTTATAGAAATGAATTTCTAATAATAATCTATGCCTACAAATATTATTCTTTAACTGAATATAAAATAATAATTTTACCCATCTAATTGAATTTTCCAATAAGCTTTTTCAATAACGGGTACATAAGTTACTTGTCCTCGAACGTGTTTTCGTTCTGTACCCCCGAAAATTATTTTTCCAGCTTTTTCCGTTGTTTCGTCTCTGCATTACAATAAAAATTAATCGTCAAAAATGTAAAGGGTATCATTGAAAGAAATAAACTCTAGATTTTTAAATTTACCCATTCATGTAAATCGTGAATACGTCTTGGGAAATGACTCCTTGTTTTATCATATTATAAAAAAATGGGATTGTGTTAACTGTAGATAGTTTTTGAAATCCTAAACCAATAATTCCATCGGCTTTTTCACTGATGAAAGGTTTTAGCGACATATGAGTCATTTCCATGAATGACTGGTTTCTCACTTGTGTATGAGCTAACTGTGAAATAAATAAATTAACAGGTGAAATTGAGCTTCTAAATCCAAATTTATACAAATATTTACGAATTTACGAAAAAAAACTGCCAATTGAAATAAACAATTATAAAAACAACTAACAGAAATTTACTCGGTATTTTTTCAGATTTTGTGAGATTTCAAGGGATTTCAAGAGAGTTTAAGGAATTTCATAGAGACTTTAAAGGATTGCAAAGTATATATTACGTCATTTTAACCCTTTGCGGCATAGTGGGTCGTTCAGCGACCCACCTTATTTTTCTCCATGGTTTTACATTTTTTTAACAACTTTTTTAACAACAAGTACCAGGTTTTTTTTTATTTTTACTAACTCTCTAGGATATAAACGAATGCGAAAAAAATGTTATCCGTCATTAATTATTAATTATAAATTAATGTATATAAACAAATAGTCCAAATTGGTGCTTTTTCACGGAGAAATTCATTTTCCACTAATCTATCTTGCAGTACATCTCAAAGTATTTTTCAGAATTTTTTCAGAATTTTCTGCAATGTTATAAAAGTTATAAACTCTATTTTTACATTCTCATCAGAAAAGATATTAGATTTGTGTAAAATTTGACCCCCCCAGTTTTTGTCAAATGTCTACGTTTTGGGATCCCCTGAACCCGAAAAACATGTTTTTACGAATGTATCTGTGTGTCTGTCTGTAGATTTTTAGATTGCGAGCACGATAACTTTCGAAAGAATTGACCGATTGGATTTTCCTTTGGTATACTCTTTTAATGTCCTAAAATGAAGGTCAAGTTCGTTCGCCAGCCATTTTGGATAAAAATTCAAAAAGTTGGAGCATTTAAAAAAATTTTGAAACCACTTCTTTTTAATTTGAAAATTCTAATGACGGATGTTCGTAGTACTCAAAAAGTCGAACAATTTTTCTTAATGACTTTTTTGGATAAAAAAAAATTGAAGGACTTATAACATTTTGAAAATCCAAAAAAATAAAAGAAAACTTAAATTAGAAGTCAAGCAATGCACGGAATGAAAAAAAGACTAAAGATGAAAAATGTTTCTTCTTAAACATTTTATAAGATAGGCATAATAACTTTTTGAATATCCTTAAAAAATCAAAAATTCAAATTTTGAGCCAAATAACGCGAGATGCAGAGAAAATGATTTGTTTGCATTTCCTGCTGTAGTAATTTAAATAAAAACATATAGACGCAAGCGAACCGAAGGGCACAAGCGCGCAACACGGAGCGCGACGATCGAACTATATTCGACCACCCGCGCGCCAAGCGCGTGATGGTGATGATTTTTTTGCTTACAAAACTCTAAAATGCAGTATTTCTCATACCAAACACAATATAACAATTGTATTTTTTTCAACCCTGTTCTTGAGATGTTTATTTTCATCTCTGTCAAAATCTGTGGAAAGAAATAAAGCTATCATGTAGACTAGAATTTTTCCAGCCAAAGGCAAAAGAGGGAAAATTTACAGGTTTTAGATAGTAAAAAATAGAGAGAAGAAATGAATAAGGGGCGCTTGATGATAAGTTTGGCGAATACTCACTTTTATAGTCCCAAAATAGCGTTTAATTATTTCCTATCAGAAGCGGCGCATATTTTGACTTCCATGATGGAAGAAACGAAATATTGACAGCTGCGACAGTGGCACCCTGCGCACGCAGCACGTGTTGGCTTCCTGCTAGACAAATTCTCCCATTGGTCAATTTAATTCGATTTTGAATCGCGCGCCAGATTACAGTCAATTGTAAAATATCTCTAGCAGAAATCAATATTTAGTTTCTTCCATCATGGAAGTCAAAATGTCCGCCGTTTCTGATAGGAAAATATTAAATGCTATTTTGGGACTATAAAAGTGAGTAATCGACAAACTTATCATCAAGCGCCCATTCTTCATTTCTTCTCTCTATTTTTTTCTATCTAAAACCTATAAATTTTCCCTTCTTTGCCTTTGGCTCGAAAATTTCAAATCCACCTCAAAAGTTGACAGAATTAGACAAACGCGCAACAAGCGTCTCAAAACAGTGGGTGTCGGGAGCCACCCTACACATTAAAAATCAATAAAAAAAGAAAAAGAACAGATTAAAACCCCTCAAAAAGTGCGTTTATTGTGGAATTGTATTATCCTTCTAATAATTTCGACATCCATGCATATTGCAAGTAGGTATACTCGAATTACTGTCTAGGTGTCTTAACCCCGTTATTGTTGCGCCCCTGGGATCTGAGTTTTTCTACATGAGAAATTTTCAAATTCCATCAGCCTTAAAAAATTATAGACTCACGAAAATGACAACAGAAAATAAAATGTATTATAATTCTGTCAGTATTACACAAAATCACGAAGTTTTTTCATAAAATTTACCTTCACGAAATATGTCTACAGTTCAAATTTTAGGCGCTTCTGCGTTAACTTCCGATTCCGGTTACCCCATAGCCTAGTGGAGGGGAAAAGTTGTCTCAACTCTACTTTTAGGATCTCTACAGAGCGGCATTGGACACTTTTTGTACTTAGCGCTGTCGATAACTTCCCAATCGACAGCGCTAAGTACAAAAAGTGTCCGCTGCCGCTCTGCGTATATTTACGGCGCTGTCTGCTTATTGTCCTTCTCAATCCTGTCAACCTTCCATACTCGTGTTTTGGAGATTTAGAATACAAATGACAGCTTTGTTTCGAAATGAATCACGAATTTCGTGTTAGAATTTCAAAGAAGATGAAATTCAAAATTCGACTGTTTGACGGTTTTTTTGATTAGTGTCGGTGTTGTGTCTAAAAAAATATGAAATACTTGAGTGCGTCTGATGGTGCTGTCCTATGGTAGCAGAAAACGCAAAGCAGAAAGCAGAAAATCATTAGAGTGAATGAGAGAGAAAATCTGCCTGTCTCTTTCACTCTTATGATTTTCTGCTTTCTGCTTTGCGTTTTCTGCTATCATAGGACGGCACCTTGACACTTCGTGTCTCTATCTCGGGACTCGTCTGTTATGTCTGCATATATGCTCCGTTCCCGAAAATGAATATTTTCTGACAAAATATTCATTTTCTCATCGAAGCTGGAAGAAATTTCATTTCTATAGGACCCAGGACTACTCAGGACCCAATATATTTGGTAAGTTGTCGCCACATATCCCATGATAACTTTTTCTAAAATATATACGCTCACGCAGGATCGGTATTAGAATCATTTCTGAAAATTTCTATTTTCACGGATTTCCAAGTCCGTTTATCCAACGCCCTTAAGGTTGTTGCAGGAGGGTCAAGAAGTCTGCCCTAGCGAAAGCTTCGGATAGAAATTCATTCCGAATCAATCCGATTCATTCCGGAATTTGTATCCGAACCAAACAGTTTCATTCCAATCTAATCCGATGGAAGATTTCAATCCGAATTAATCCGAAGCCCATTGAAAATCTATCCGAACATTTAATCCGAATGAATCCGAATCAATCCGCCAATCCGAATGAGTCAGAATTAATCCGAACTTTCCATTCGAATGAATCCGGTCAACCCGAACGAATCCGAACTTTCAATCCGAATGAATCCGATTTAATCCGGTCTATCCGAACCAATCCGTATGAATCCAAAAAATTAATTAAGATTCGGATTCATTCGGATTGGTTCGGATAGACCAGATTAAATCTGATTCATTCGGATTGAAAGTCCGGATTCGTTCGGATTGACCGGATTGATTCGGATTCAGTCGGAAAAAATGTTCGGATAAATTTTGAATGGGCTTCGGATTAATTTGGATTGAAAACTTCCGTCGGATTAGGTTGGAATGAAACTGTTTGGTTCGGATACAAATTCCGGAATAATTCGGAAACTTTCGGTTTGGTTCGGAATGAATTTCAATCCGAACCTTCCGCCAGGGTGTAGAATACTCTAACCTGCAGGGCAAAGTTCGTCGACTTTTGAAGGCTACAGCAAGGACTATTTAAAAGTTTTTTCAAGTCCTGAAGGAAAAGTAGGCTCAAACTTAGGGGACTTGGTGTTTCAATTTTTGATTAGGTGAGAATATATTGGATTTTCAAGAATTTTCATGAATTTAAAGAAATTCTATGGAATTTTGTGTAATTTGAGGAGGTATAATGAGACTTCATGGGATTTTGAGTAATTTTAAGAAATATCAATCGATTTTGTGAAATTTAAAGGAATTTCATAGGATTTTTAGTAATTCCTTCCTCATAGAGGAAGCTTTGTAGCGATGACAAAATCCAGTTTCCTAAAAAAGATTTTTTTGAACATATTTCAAGGGCAATACATCTAATATGATGATCTGAAAGAATGTCCGGATGTATGTGTGTGTGTGTGTGTGTCACGATCCAGCAATTTCTTGAAAACGCGTAGAGATAAATTGATGAGTTGTTACTCCACTATATACCTAGTTGAATTTCTGATAACGGTTTAACAAAATATTTAATTTTACAAGTTTCATGTACTTTTATAATTTTCGTCAAATTCATTTTTCTACTATAACTTCTCAAATATTGAAAATATAAAGCTGATATAACGAAAATTAAGATTCTTTTCATCGGGACGAATCGATTGACCTATATGATTAATGCATTTCATTAAAAGATAAGGAAGTTATGTTTATTTATAATTTTGAAAGTTATGGTTTATTGTAATTTTCGAAAATGAATTTTTTTAATATAACTTCTCAACTAATCAAAATTTAATGCTGATGTAAAGAATACTTAATGCTTCCTCTATGAGGAAGCAAATCATATTTGCTTACAGGAAGCAAAGTGCTCATTGAATGAATACAAAAGTTGATACAACTTGACAGCTAGTTTAAAACAATTTACGGTTAAAAAAAAAGGTGAAAAATTTTCAAGTCGGCCATTTTGTATTTATTTTTTTAGAATTTCAATTATTTTGGTTCATGAGATAGCGACATATATGTGGAATAACATATCCAAATTTCAGCCCGATCGGTACAATAGTTTTTTCTGAATTATGCACGCCAGTTTTTAAAATGGGTAACTTCCGGAAGCCATACCAGCCAGATTTATTATTAAAAAAAAAAAAAAAAAAAATTTGTAATAATGTTTTATGTCTATAATCATGTGTGAAAAGTTAGGATCTGTAATATAAATTTTAATTTGATAAAATTCTTAAAAAAAAGGTGAAAACTTTGGTACTAACCCCTTAAGGGCGTTGGATAAATAGACTTGGAAATCCGTGAAAATAGAAATTTTCAGAAATGATTCTAAGTCCGATCCTGCGTGAGCGTATATTTAATTTAGAAAAAGATTTTATGAGATATGTGGGGATAACTTACCAAATATGTCACGGGAGTGAAGCGAGCAATGGAACTTCCAGTATAAATAGCAGACGACGGCAAATCTAGTGCCCAGGCAAATCTAGGGTACTTTTTAGGGATTTTAAGTGTAAGAAGTTTAAAGGTGTAGTGAATATGAAAACCGCCAGGTTGCTTGCCCTGTCAAAACAAAAACATGCGGAATATGCCGGTATATTTTTTCGTAATTACACCGTTTTGATGTTTTCATTAAATATAAGTATATTTGCTGATACAAATAGGTAAGTACATTATTTGAATTATTGAAATATAATTTAATATTTCTATGGAATATCTTCTTCTGACATTCCAGTAGAGTTACTTTTCTGAAGATGCATACGATGTTTTCTTAAATCTATTTTATTAAGAGCGTAACCTTTTTGGTTGAAGAATGTCATATTTAGGTAAATATAAATAATTTATACTGATTAAGCCTGTTGCAGCAGACCCAGGACTATGCAAGACCTTAAGTATTTGGTAAGTTGTTTCTATATCCTCCAAAAAACATTTTCTTTAAGCCTGTTGCAGCATTTCACGAAAACATGTAAACAAACACAGAAAAATAGCAAAATATGTGGAATGCCTTAAAATCCGCCATTGTGTCCACATCTTACCAATACGCGGTGTTTGAGGTCGCAAAAATGATTTGTTTGAAGTGTCGTTTTTTTTTATCGACAATATTTTGGTTGTACGACAGGGGCTATCTGCTTATTTTCTGCAAAAAGAAATTTGTTTGGCTAAAAAGTGAATTTTTACAAGTGAGGAGACGCGGGTTGAGGGGTGCGGGTAAACAGTACTTACATTTTGCCAAGTCCCTGTCCGAGCAAAAAAGGCACAAAACTTCACTCCAAGGGTGCTTCACTCACTCAGAAAAATTTTCCGAATCTCGCTATGCACTTCAAAGCCCGAGCACTTACGAAAATCGTGTAAAAAATAAGTTTTATAAATCGCGTACTAGACCTATACTAGTTACTTGACTACTTACTAGACCTATCAGCTGTTTCGCAGCGACGCCAATTGAAGATTACTACAAAGTATGGTCGGTATGGCCGGTCACATACACTTTCCCATCATTATGTATATGATCGGCCTTACCGACTATACTTCGAGTGCAGTTTGTAGTAATCGTCAATTGAGGTGGCTGCGAAACAGCTGACAGGTCTAGTAACTAGTCAACTATCTAGTACAGGTCTAGTACGCGATTTATCAAACTTATTTTTCTACACGATTTTCGTAAGTGCTCGGGTTGTGCCCCTGTCGTATAATCGAAAAACTATCGATAAAAAAAATGACACTTCGATCACATTATTTTTGTGGCCTCAAACACCGCGTATTGCTAAGATGTGGACAAAATTGCGGATTTGAGTGAGTCTACATTAATTTTTAGTGGTTTGAAAATACTCCAACACCGTTAAAGGTATTTTAAGATATTTTATGGGGGTTTTAAATAATTTTAAAGACTTTTATGGTATTCAAGGGATTTTACGGATTTTAATGGAATTTTAAATACTTGTAAGATATTTAAAGGTATATTAACTTATTTGGAGGACTTTAAAGATATTTTAAGATGTTTCATTGGATTGTCAGGAATTTAAAGAGATATTTCATGACTGTTCATGGGATTTTAAATGACTTTAAGGGATTTTACAGTATTTTATATTTTAGTAATTTTGAAAACTTTTAAGAAATTCAAGGAATTTTAAGATATTTCAGTGGATTTTCGCGAATTTTTTTTAGAGATTTAATCAGATTTCATGGGACTGAGTAATTTTAAGAACTTACAAGGGAATTTAGGAAATTTAAAGGAATTTCAACAAATGTTGAAAGATAATAAAGGCATTTTAAGGAATTTTATGAAACTTATGGAGATTCCTGACATTAGATAAAGAATTACAAAATTTTAGATTTCATAAATTAAAAATTCTACATTATTTTTTCTACTAGCAAAAACGTGAATTGCTAGTTTTCAAAAACTTTGAAGAGATATCAAGATAATTTATATGAGTTTAAACAATTGCAAGGGATTTGCAGGATATCACTTAAAATATCTTGAAATCCTTTAAAAATTTTCTAAATTTTTGAAATAAAAAAAAAAACGAAAATTAATTTCATATTTTGAAAACAGTTTCAAAATATCATTAAAAAATCTAAGGGGCAAAATAAGGCCCTAGAAGATTTGGTCTTAATAATAATGGATGTGAATTTGGAAGTCTATTTTGAACACACAGAGTCTTCCAGTCTTATATGTATATTAAAGTTATATTTCTTACGTGAAAATTATCTCTTGATAAAAATCCTATCAGAGAAAAAGTATCAGTCGTAATATTCACGGCTCTTTCATCCGCTTGATAAGTGGAAGATTTGGTGCTATCATACTTTGTATGTATCACTGAAAAATAAAGTAGAGATAAATTTCAAATAAACAATTTCTGTAGCTGTGACTTATTAATGTTAAAATTCTTTATTCTTACGGCAAGCAAATTCTGTAATACTGCATTGTTCTGAAGGAACCCAAGTATCACCCCAAGTTGTATCGAAAACAACTTTGAACTCTTTTGCAGGATGCCCAATACTCACTTTGCCATAATATTCTGACTATAACAAAAAAAAACAAGTGTTAAAAAATTATATTTTGCAACACTCGCACCTCGAAGCAGGCCAAGGCCGTAGCCAGAAAAAAATTTCGGGGGGGGGGGGTTTGGTGGACCAGTAGAAAAACATCATGTTGTTTTAACAAAAGAAACCTTACTACAGACATATTTTTTATTTTTCATTTCGGGGGGGTTCAAACCCCCTTGATTCACCCCGGCTACGGCCTTGAAGCAGGCCGTTCCTTGTACTACTTAAATTGTATGTGGAAATGTCAAAAGAAACACAAAACAGCTTGAACCCCCTACCAAAAATTAGGATCACCACCAAACCATAAAAAAAAATTATAGCAATTCCCCTAACTTTAAGACCGAAAATTTTTTGTTCTAAATGAGAGTCTGAAAGTAAAAAGTGGATAAAAATATTTCGTTTGTAAAAGTGGGATAAATATTTTTTCGGAGTAAAAATGAGACAAAATGAATTCTCCGAGCAAAAATGGAACAGGGAGAACCAATCAGCGATCGTATTGGCATTCCGTTTTTGCTCGGAGAATTCATTTTGTCCCATTTTTACTCTTAAAAAATATTTATCCCACTTTTACAAACGAAATATTTTTATCCAATTTTTACTTTCAGCCTCTCAAATGTGTGTATGTTTGTCAGTGTTATGCTTTTAACGATCCTGCAATATTATTTAGAACGCGTATAGATAAATTAATGAAATTTGGCAAATTTATTCCACTATTTACCAAGTTGAATTTTTTTACAAGGGTTTACCAAAATATTTAATTTTACAAGTTTCGTGTACTTTTATAACTTTCGTAAAATTCACTTTTCCACTATAACTTCTCAAATATGATTAATGCATTTATTCATTAAAAAATAAGGATTTTATGGTGAATTGTATTTTTAAAAATTAATTTTTTCGAATATAATTTCTCAAATAATCCAAATATATATATATATAAATAAAAAATTAATGCATATAATACGTACATTCATGAATTTGTAGAGATCGACTGATTCAACTGCTTTTATATTTTCGATTATTTGTAACAATGCGAAAACTAAAAGAAAGATTTTATTTTTGAACATTTTCTTTTGCTTTTTTACTTTCAATCAATCAATGAGTAAAAACTTCTCAAGATACTTTACGTAGCCACTTTTCGCTAGCTAAGACGGTTCTTCACAACTTTTTTCCTTTTAGATCATATTTCAATCTTTTTTTTTTTTAGCATTCTTGCGTTGCCAACTGTAGGTTCAAGGTGCCCTCCCATGTGGACAGAAAACGTCGGCGCTGTGACGACCCGATCTCAGGGCCGTCTATTAGTTCGTGCTTGAACTTTTCGAAAAAGGCCCGAATTATTTAAAAAATGTTGACCCTATCGGTCAGCTTATGAAGATAAGATCGGAAAGTTCGCAAGATAAATTAAAACTTCAAAACTTCGGTTGAAGACTGTGTTTTATTAACAAAATATGTAGATCGATAAAGTAAAATATGGCGTACTTGAACTTTTGTCGAACTTGGGAGAGAACGGACTTCCCAAGTCAAGAGTCAAGAAGAATCTGAACTTGCAGGGAGGTCGGCCGCCGCCGCTGACCCTGCAAGTAGCGTCGAATTTCATTAGTCACGCCCTTAGGTCCTTGAATTTTAATAAGTTTCTAAAGCAGTTTCTTTTACGACTTAAATTCCTATCACATCTGTTTTGGCTCAACTCATCGAGAGGTCCTCGGTCTTAACAACTGCGACCCAGCGGTTGTATAGAAAAATGATAAAAAAAAGGGTCTTGTATCGAACCTCTCGAGTATTCTTGGGAAACACTAGAAAACTGTCATTCAAAAACTTTCCCTTCTCCAATATGCTTTTTAGGCGTGACTAATCCTTATTCTATAATTTTTATAATTATTTACGACTTTCCTGGACGCTCCGTGGGAAAGTCGTCGCGTTAGTTCCTAAACATACGTCTTATTCCAAAGTCTCTATTAATTATACAATTCTGCCTTTGAATCTATTTCTCAATTTTAAATTTTATATTTAAAATAGATCACGTGGTCTAAAACGTACTACTCTTGACTTATGAATGAACCTTTATTTCTTGGTCTTGCGCAATAAGGATGAGCACATTTGTGTACTCATCACAGCGCAAAGGTGCAATCCCATTTCGGCGTAAAGTGTGACGATGTGACGACCCGATCTCAGGGCCGTCTATTTGTTCGTATTTGAACTATTTGAAAAGTCGCGAATTATTTAAAATGTTGACTCTATCATGTTAAAAAAAATCTTCAAATATACAAATTCACAGCTGAAATAAACACAAAGCCTGTGTTTTAAATTTCTTTGTTGTTTAATTATAAGAGAATAGTTACATATAGTACATGTTATTTAGGTACAGTAAGATGCAACGATGCCTACCCATCGAAACTTTGATTCGATATTAAAAGTTGTTCACCGACTATTCACTTAATATACTCTATGCATATGCACTGCACTAAGTGAACGTACCCCTGGTTTCCTGTCAAACTTTAAATTGTAAATAAACACAAGATGTGTGTTATAAC
>UCOK01019275.1:0-18458 GCA_900474325.1 Synergus umbraculus
TTTCAAAGTCACTCCACTTTTCACTATTTTATAGGCACAACACCGTCACTAGATGAAAAAAACCTTCTGTACGCGGTCCTTCCACAACATAAACTTTCAAACTCTGAAAGAGACTTTGCGGAACTTTGCGAAATAAAAATTTGTCGCGTCAGGAACTTTTTTGATATCACTTGACATGTCAGAAATATCACAAAGATGGAGGCCAACCATCTTTGAGTGCATCACTTACACTCAAACAGTGCAAACGGGCATTTTCGGTACTAAAACGATGAATTTCGATTGTTGATTGGTTGGCCTCCATCCTTGTGATATTTCTGACATGTC
Organism: Synergus umbraculus; assembly: GCA_900474325.1. Taxonomy (NCBI): domain Eukaryota; kingdom Metazoa; phylum Arthropoda; class Insecta; order Hymenoptera; family Cynipidae; genus Synergus; species Synergus umbraculus. The sequence goes on from UCOK01019275.1 coordinate 325, forward strand.
AAGTGATATCAAAAAAGTTCCGGACGTGACAAATTTTTATTTCGCAAAGTTCCACAAAGTCTCTTTCAGAGTTTGAAAGTTTATATTGTGGAAGGACCGCGTACAGAAGGTTTTTTTCATCTAGTGACGGTGTTGTGCCTATAAAATAGTGAAAAGTGGAGTGACTTTGAAAATCGTCATCTCTTCCCGCGATTTGTCTGCTCGGTGTGCATTTCTCCGTTTCAGAAAATGAATATTTGTAGTCAAAATATTCATTTTATCAAGAAAAACGCGATGCATTTTTTATAAGATGCACTCTAGGATTTCGTCAGACCCGAAATATTTGGTGATTTTCTTTTATTTATTCCGAAATCTACTCTTTAAATTAAATAAGGGGGCAGGGCCGTCTTTATTATTGGGGGCACACAAAAAATTTTCTAAGTCCCCATTATCCAACGCCCTTAATGAAATGTTTTATTCCTTACGTACCAGCAAGTAATTCCCTCTCTGGTGAAGATTCTCTAGAATTGCTGCTGTCTTCATGATGCGATGAACTACTAGCTCGGCTGATATCAATCCGAGGTGTGCTTGGTGTTTTCAAAGAACTCGCTGGAGTGACGGGAGTTATTACTTTAGTATTTTCCAACATCGTTGTTTCTCCCTGCAGGAAAATTCCAAGAACCATTTGGATTTTCTTAAAATAACAATTTGCATCAGATGTAAAGTACTTTACAAAAGCTGAAGTAGTTGAAAATATAATTTCAAGATTTAAGCTTAGCGTACTTACATTTTCAATCTCGTCGCTCAAGTCTTCAAAGGAGGCTATCGGTGCGGGTCCTAACTTTTTTTGGTAAGACACAACTAGTTCAGAGTCCATGTTCTTGATAGGATCTTCTCATGTCTAAAATAGTTACAAAAGGAATTTGATATTAAATAGTATAAACGAAAAAAGAATTTGACTTTATATAAAATTGAACTTTTCGAGTCAGTAAAGACTTCAGGTTCCATATTACGAATGTGAAATATTGTAGAAACTAAAAATTAGGGAATCTTAATGTCTGGGAAAAACCCAAATCCTAGAAACTGTTAGAAAACATCTGTCAATGGGTAAAAGCTTTAGTTTTATTGAGGGTCCCTTTTTTGTGTGTTCAGGTTAATAAAGACTTAGAGAGTTTGGTAGTTAACTTTCACGTCTTTACGACGAACCTAAGGGTTTTCCTAATTATGCGGTACCTTGAAGATTTTATTGTATCTTGGGGAAACTTTCCTTTTTATAAGCCAAATTTTAAAGCACTTCAGGTTTCTCAGATTCGACTAGAGTTAGCCTTAGAAGAGTCGTCGGGTTGTACGTACCTCGAAGGTAAAGCTCGAAACGAACCTTATCGGGAATTTTCTTCGTTCGACATTTCGTAGGTTTTCCGACTCTATTATTTTCGGGATTGATAAATTCCAGTTTATGTGTATTGTGTAAGATTTGCTTTCTGTCTTTTATTAAACAACATTTACCATTAATCCAGCATTTTTATTCACTTTTTAATCCTCGTCCACCCTCAACAAAACAACGAATAACACAGGCACACAAAAAAAAGGTCTTGTTCACGGAATCAAGTTCCGGGATTCAAATTGATTCAAATTATTATTCCTGTGTATTTTTGGGATCGCTGAATCCAAATACGATGTCCGTTTGATCCGGCAAGGTCAAATTGAAGGTCATTTCAAGGTCAAATGTATTTATTTTGCCTAAAATGAATTTTTGACTGCATATTCTGAAAGAACGAGAAATTTTACGTCTAGATATGTATTCAATTTTTTTGATAATACAACCCCCAAGTTATTCATTTTATTGTATGGAGGGTTTATATGACAATTGCAAAAATAAAAAAATGTGTTTTCATGGAACTAAATTACTAAATAAATATGTTTTCGGCGTCACTTATTTAGAACCCGAGGTTCGTTTGCCTGTAGTATGTCAGAGTCAAGTTAATTTCAAGGTCGAATCCAGAAAAAATGTTCAAAGACGATTGTTACAAATACTTACGAGATCAATTTCCAGGTCTACCTGATGCTAAAGTAGAAGCGGGAGTATTCGATGGATCTCAGATCAGAAAAATGTTCAGAGACGATTACTTCGTAACTCAAATGAGCTCTATTGAGAAGAATGCGTGGATCAGCTTTAAGAAAGTATGTAGTTTCCTTGACAATCATAAGAGCTCGGACTACAAAAAAATAATATCTGACATGGTTGAGAATTTCAGGAGATTGGAATGTAACATAAGTTTAAAGTTACAGATAATGGACAGTCATGTGGACGAATTTTCAGATAACGTTGGCGATTTCAGTGAAGAGCAAGGAGAACGTTTCCACGAACATTTTAAAGATGTGGAACGAAGATTTTAGGGTAGATGGGGTGAAAACATGCTGAGAGATTTCTGTTCGATGTTGCATAGAGTAAGCACTGAAAATGGAAAAAAACGCAAGAGAAATCCCTTGCACAGATCTTTCGAGGATAAACGAGTACGTTATAAAAGAAGCCGAAACGATGAAGAAGTACCAGAGTGAGATACATAATGCACGGTCCAACGACTCCAAAAATATAATGGAGAGATGATGCGAAAAAATTTGAACATTTTTTCTGGATATGACCTTGAAATGAACTTGACCCTGACATACTGCAAGCAAACGAACCTCGGATTCTAACTCAGTGACGCCGAAAACATATTGCTTTAGTAGTTTAGTCCCGTGAGGACACATTTTTTTATTTTTGCAATTGTCATATAAACCCTCCATACAATAAAATGAATGACCTTGGGAGTTATGTTATCAAAAAAATTGAATACATATCTAGACGTATGTATGTGTGTATGTATGTATGTGTGTCACGATCCAGCAATTTCTTGAAAACGCGTGGAGATAAATTGATGAAAGTTTGCATAGTTATTCCACTATATACCTAGTTGAATTTCTTAGAAGGGTTTAACAAAATATTTAATTTTACAAGTTTTATGTACGTTTGTAATTTTCGTAAAATTCATTTTGCCACTATAACTTCTCAAATATTGAAAATTTAAAGCTAGTGTAAGGGAAATGAAGATTCCTTTCATCGAGACAAATCGATTCACCTATATGATTAATGCATTTCATTAAAAAATAAAAAAGTAATGCTTTATTGCAATTTTCGAAAATGAATTTTTTGAGTATAATTTCTCAAATAATCAAAATTTAATGTTGATGTAAAAAATACTTAATGCTTCCTCTATGAGGAAGCAAATCAAATTTGCTCATTGAATGAGTACAAAAGTTGATACAACTTGACAGCTAGTTTCTCTCTGTGTACGGAATTTAGAGATGTATCGGTTCTGAGATTTAATAAAATTATAATAAAGTTTGTAACTCAGAATATGCTTCGCATATTGTTATAATTTTGATGATTGAACGATCCAATCCACTACTGACGTCTTGTAATTCAGGCGGTCACGAGGAAATTATATTTAGTTGATATCGAGTCTTTATTATACGATTTCTTTGAATTATTATATATCAAGTCATTCCGCGGCCGCATAGTTGGAAGACATTTTATTTTAATTCTCTTAATAAATAAAAGGTTTTGTTATTCTTTCAATTCTTGTGTATTTTACTCATCTTCCTCAGGTTCGAACTTGAGTTAACGATTTCTCCACAAACTAACCTATGAGAGGGTTATGTTCACTTCCCCTGCTGATTCATTTAATTAATTATAACATTTAAAGACAGAATTCAAATAAGTTAAATAAACTATTTCTGTTCAAATCATTACAACCAAAAACTACTCAGAAATCGTTAAAACTGTTATTCCTAGAAAACATAAATTTTTAATTAAGGGTGTTGGAGCCAAGTTCTAATCTAAAAATTCGATTTCTTCATTTTACGCTGCAAATATTAAATTTTGAATGTTTTCCTTTTGTAGAATTAATAAATGTTTAAATAGAATTATACACACAGAGCGAGAAAATATCGAATTCAAATATTTTTTAAGTAAAATGAAAATATTGAATTTTGAAGTTATATTTTGAATTCTTTGTTTTATGCAAAAAGTATCGAAATTAAATATTTTTTCGCTCTGTATGCAGTTTTATATTTGAAAATAGATTAGCGCTACAGAGCGAAAAAATATTTATCTATAATTTTCGTTGAGTAAAATGGAGAATAGAATTTTGAGCTTAACAGTTGGGTCCAACACCCTTAAGGCTGATAGAATTTGAAAATTTCTCATGTAGAAAAACTTAGATCCCAGGGGCGCAACAATAACGGGATTAAGACACCCAGATAGTAATTCGAGTATACCTACTTGCAATATTCATGAATTTTGAAATTATTAGGTGGATAATACAATTCCACAATAAACGCACTTTTTGAGGGGTTTTAATCTGTTTTTTTTTCTTTTTTTTTATTGATTCGTAATGTGTAGAGTGGCTCCCGACACCCACTGTTTTGAGACGCTTGTTGCGCGTCTGTCTAATTCTGCCAACTTTTCATGTGGACTAGAATTTTTCCAGCCAAAGGCAAAAGAGAGAAAATTTATAGGTTTTAAATAGGAAAAAATAGAGAGAAGAAATTAATAAGGAGCGCTGGATAATAAGTTTGTCGAATACTCACTTTTATAGTCCCAAAATAGCGTGTAATTATTTCTTGTCAGAAACGGCGGACATTTTGACTTCCATGATGGAAGAAACTAAATATTGATTCCTGCTAGAGTAATTCTGCAATTGACTGTAATCTGGCGCGCGATTCAAAATCGAATTAAATTGACCAATGGGAGAATTTCTCTAGCAGGAAGCAAAAACATGGTGCGCGCACAGGGTGCCACTGTCGCAGCTGTCAATATTTAGTTTCTCCATCATGAAAGTCAAAATGTCCGCCGTTTCTGACAAGAAATAATTACACGCTATTTTGGGACTATAAAAGTAAGTTTTCGAACAACTGATCATCAAGCGCCCCTTATTCATTTCTTCTCTCTATTTTTTTCTATCTAAAACCTATAAATTTTCCCTCTTTTGCCGTTGGCTGGAAAAATTCAAGTCCACATGATAGCTTTATTTCTTTCCACAGATTTTGACAGTTTGTTGACAGTTTTTACTTTCAGATTCCATCGCCCTTAATACTTTTGTACACAGAGAAGTAGGAAAAAATTAAGCGACTTTTTAAATACTCTTAAAGAAAATGTCATTTAATGCTATTCAACGTTTTACGACAGCCATCCCACTTTCATACCATACCATACCATACCATACCATATCTTTCACGAAATACAATACTAAATTGGCTCCATGCTATTTATTGCGGTTTTATGCTTTTAAGCTATCTGTTATAGCTTTAATGGTCTCTTTTCTTGACTGCCAGCCTGACAATTGTCCCAGCGGACGTTTCAGTCGCACTAGGGTAAAATTTAGGGATAATTTCAGTTGAGAAAAAACCTAAACTTGTATAGGAAAACTGTTTAAAATTACTTTGAAAAGTTTAACACGAAGAATTAAAGTCTACTCACACAGTCACACAAAAAAAAGCTCTTGTTACAGAAAGGTGACCCATATACCCCTACGTTTTACGACACGCTGAGTCCAAATCTGATGTCCTTTTACCCCTACCACGTCATAATTTAGGTCAATTGAAGGTCAAATCGACAAAAACTTTTTATTAGAAATGAACACCATTCCTAACGTTTTTGGAGTATCTGAATCCGAATCCGAGGTCCAATTGACCCTATCGAATCACGATCAAGGTCAGTTCAAGGTCAAACCGGTAAATCTTGCAAAAAATGTATTTTTGACTACAGATTCGGAAAGAGCGGGAAATTTTACGTCCTCATATAAAAAAAAGTTTTTTTGGCAGTTTTCAATTTCAAATTCTTTTTTTAATTTTCAAATTTTTTGTTGTATTTTTTTTCACCTTTCTTGCAGCGACAATATATAAAAGCATAAAAAATCATGCAGCCATCTCTTTAGCATTAATTTCTGTGACAAATTTTTTGTCTCTAACTAAAGTGGGTATGTGAGGATCATCAAAGATACCTTCACTAAATTCTGGAAATTTCTTTCCCAAATATTGAAAACAGTTGCCATCTTTGTCCAAGGCTTTGACAAACTGTTTGATTGGACCAAGTTTGATATGAAGAGGCGGAAGCAAAATATTTTAAGGATCTAGTAAAGGTTCACGTATTATATTTTTGAATCAGCGATGGAAATCTTCTCGCTTTGGCCAATCTTTTTGTACGTAGTTTTTCTTTCTATTTCTGCTATCCCAAAGACACAAAAAACAGGGATTTTTGTAAAACCCAATTGTTATCCCAAAATCAGAGTTGAAATTTTAAGATCCCCGCAAACTTTCCATTGGTGTTATATATACTTAATTTTGTTCAAAACTATTTTCAAATTTTCATACGTTTCTTTCAACTTTGTTAAATGGCCTATTGGAATAGGTACATACATGTTACGATTGGGAAGTAGAACCGCTTTTAGGCTTCATTTTGAGGAGACGATAAATAGTCTCCACTCTTCCTCCATATAGATATCGTTTTTTAATTCATTCATCAATCCCCTCACGTCTACGCAGTATGTGAAAGAATTTTCTTCATCCATGGTAAAAAAATTCCAAAACTCCTTTTCTCTATTTCGATAAACGTAAGCTTTAGTTCCTTTAGACAACAAGTTTTACTTTTTTAATGCTGCAGCAAGATGCTCAGCTCCATCTTTCGGTAATCCCGAATCTCTGATAAGATCATCTAGTTCCTCTTGATCAAAGGTTTGTGGAGTCTTAGGGTTCAGTACAGAGTTACTAGTCCCTGCAGGTATATATTAATCTTCGTTCGTATCACTGTCACTACAGTACAACCTGTCTAAGAGCTCCCTGTCTAAGATCTCCAATGGCCTTGATGACTTCGGTAGCTTCCCCCACTACAGACCATACTCATGTCAACACACACGCATATTTCGCACACACGCACAATTTCCGAGCTCGACGCCTAGTAGTGGGGGCCCCCTATTTCTCAAAATTATTACCTCTAACCGCCCATGAGCGAGCTCTTAAATAGGCTGTACTGTATCTCTTTCATTGTCTGAGCTTTCCCTGTCACTTTCATCGGCTGTGTTTTCAGTAATATCCAAAGGTTCAATAATGTTTTCAGTGATATCCAGAGGCTTTTGACAGGGTGAGCGATTTCACCAAGATCGTAAGAAAATGGAATGTCGCTATCGAGGAAGTTAAAATGCCGCCCTGTGCGCTGTGAAAAATGCCGCTCTTTTATCTTAAATCTTCATGACATGTTAAAAAAAATCTTCAAATATACAATTCACAGCTGAAATAAACATAAAGCCTGTGTTTTAAATTTCTTTGTTGTTTAATTATAAGAGAATAATTACATATAGTACATGTTATTTAGGTATGCCTTCTCTTCTAAACATGGTAACCTAACCCTGGTTTCCATTGGATTATTGGAATCTTATAGAAACCACGGTTGGGTTGACATGTTTACAAGGAAAGGCATACATGTCATCTACTCTATCACGCCTTACTCAAGCCCTTCGAAAAAAAAATTAATTTTGCTTAAAATTTTTCCGCCCCACGAAATTTGCCGCCCTGTGCGTGCGCACCGCGCGCACCTATTGTAAATCCAGGGCTGGTCAGGAAGATGGGATGTAAATTTGATAGCAGATGTTTGTTGGTCGCTTAAAAGGTCAGAACAGCCAGACACTTTGAAAAGAAAAAGAAATCCTCTGCATAGGTCTTTCGAAGAGAAAAGAGTTCGTTACAAAAGAAAAAAAGGACTGACCTATCATAGACCTATCTCACAATTAAAAAGTTCATAGTTCTTTGTTTTATGTATTTTTATGCTTTTATATATTGTCGCTTCAAGAAAGATGAAAAAAAAAAACAAAAAAAAATTGAAAATTGGAAACAAAAATTTTTAATTGAAAACTGAAAAAAAATTTTTTTTATTTTATATGTGGACGTAATAGCTATTTACTTTACAAGGCGCGAAAGGAGGTAATTATCGGACGAGTCGATAATTGCCTGTTTCGCGACGTGTGAGGTAGAAAGCTTTTCATGACCACTGTAACGAATTCGATTTTCAAAAAAATAGTGCGAATTTGCACAAGTTTGTTAGTTAGTACCGCCAGGATGGCGGAGATTAAGCTAGCTGGGGCCCCGTAAGCTTGTTAGGGAAATACTCTTTCTCCTCTCCTCTCCTCTCCTCTCCACTCCTCTCCCATCCTCCCTCTCTCTTATCGTATCCTATCCTATTGTATCCTATCGTACCCTATCATATCCTATTGTATCTTACATTGTCTTATCCTACGGTATCCTATTATATTGTATCCTATAGTATGGTATCCAATCATATCGTATCCTATCGTATCCTATCTTGATAATATAGAATAGAATACAACAGGATAGGATAAATAGAATATAATAGGATACGATAAGATACAATAGAATACGATAGAATATGAAAAGAGAGAGAAGGGAAGAGAGGGAGAGAGAACCTCCTGTTTATTTATTTAGGTATTTTTACTTTCAGTCAAAGATATTATTATTAGTAGATGCGGTGCTCGACGGGTTACTAAACCAGCACTGCATTTCTCACCGGTTTCTAGCGTTTTTCTAGACCAGCACCGCATCTGCTAATAATAATAGCTTTGTTTCAATCCTATTTTTCTGCCCTCCGGCCAGAAAGCGCCCACTTTTCGGCCGCTGCGCTAAACGAAGTTGCCGCTTTTTGGCGTCGTCGAGCCTAGGTATGTAATATACTATTACTTTCTGTCCTATTTTACTTTCTGTACTACTTTACTTTCTGTAGTACTTTTGCAGTACTTTCGTAAAATTTCCCGCTCTTTCCGAATCTGTAATCAAAAATACATTTTTTGCAAGATTTACCGGTTTGACCTTGAACTGACCTTAATCGTGATTCGATAGAGTCAATTGGACCTCGGATTCGAATTTAGGAACTCCACGAACGTTAGGAATGGTGTTCATTTAAAATAAAAAATTTTTTGTCGATTTGACCTTCAATTGACATAAATTATGACGTGGTGGGGGTAAACGGACATCAGATTCGGACTCAGCGTGGCGAAAAACGTAAGGGTGTATGGGTCACCTTCCTGTAACAAGACCTGTTTTTTGTGTGCGTCTGTCATTAACGTATCTAAAATTGGAAAAATAAAAAATTTATTAAACATTTCAGAAAAAATCAACAGTTTATAATATGTGTGATTTGAACATCATTGTACCTTTCAGAGTACAATGTTCCAAGTTTTGATTTAGCTTTCATCATGTTAGTTATAGCTAATGCATCTGATAATGTTTTATCTGCAGCGTTTCGTGCTTTAATATTCTCTCGATTTTTCGAATACCATAGGCAATATCTTACTCCCTACAAGCAGCTTAGTACTAGGACCACAATACTGGTAACCTGGTAAATGTAATTAGAAAGGTAACTTATTGATAATACTATTAATAAGGTCTTTACCGCATTTTTTTATAACTTTTTCTCTTCTGTGTACAATAGAGTGTTGCCAGTTTAGGGATATTTTTCTCACTCACTCTAATACCATGTGACGTTACTTGCTTGGGAGCGAGTGAGAAAAATACCCCTGATCTGGGAACACTGGTACAATAGGGTGGTCCAAAAATGCATTGCAAAAATTTTTTCTATGCTACAGAGTCTCGATCCCCCCAATTCGTTTCTAAACCCGAAAAAAAAGTCCCTAATTTTTTTTTTTTTAGTTTTGATTAAAACACGTGCCGGTTTTGACTTGAAGTTTTCCATGTAAATTGCATGGGGAAAAATCACTTTTTGGAGTTTTTGGAATAATTTTTCAGGGTTTAGGAATAAGTGACGGGAGATTCTAGAAACTTATAGAGAACTATCCACCAAAGAATATCATGTATCACACATATGGGTTTTGCACCACTAACACACCCCCAGGGGGCCTTGAAAACTACCCTTAAAAGCTAATATTACCATTTTTCATGAAATTGACGTTCTGAGCATTTTATCCTCGTTGTTTTTCTTAATAATTATTATTAGTATTAATCTATTGAAATATTTATTAACATTGTTTAATAAATCTTTAATTATTTAAACAAATATCATTTGTTTAATGTTTTTTTTTGTTGAAAATTTCGTTTTTTATCACAAAAATGTTTACTATTGGTCTAATGGTATATTGATACGACATTAGTTAGCTAATTTTCAAATATTTAAACAAATAATATTTGTTTAAACATTTTTTTTGAAAATTCGTTTTTTATTATAAAAATGTATACAATTGGACTATAATGGTATATTAATAAACATTGTTTAGTAAATTTGAATTATTTAAACAAATTCCATTTGTTTATAAAACTTTTTTCTAATTTTTTTTTTTAACAAAAATTATGTTAGAAATATAACTATTTATACACCATACATTATACTGGTAGCTGCGCCTATTCGAGGCGTCCCCCACTATGGTTAATCACAGTGCCGCCATAAGGCTAGTTCTAAGAGTGTCGCGCTTCACTAAAGACGTTCTCAGTTTCCAGTAAATAGATCTTCTGTTCTACGTTTATATCTGCTGTTTTATTCACCCGTCCAACAGGTTATGGGCCCAGTGCTTCCACTACGCGAAAAAAATTTGTGTTGTGTTAAAAAAATTTAAGAGGTGTTACAATTTTCTTTGATAAAGAACAAAGAAAAGAAAATTACGACGAGTGTGTCCATGCTTTCAAGAAAAGCGGTACCGGTTGTGTACTTTGAAGAAAGCGGCGTGAAGTTCTTTGTAAGAATCTTTTCTCGGGAAATGAAATCGCTGAAATAAAGACAGGCAGCGAAGGAAAGGATAATTTTAATCAACAAAAAGAAAACACGCTTGCATTTATTCATAATGGCGAACCCAACCAGAAACGACGCCGGTAAGTGCAAACTAAATCTGTTAATTGTACTGAAGAGAATATAAATTAAAGTGTATTCTTGAAAATTAAATAGTGATTGGATTTAACAGATTGCACTAACAAAGATGTACATATAGTGATTAAAATATTAAGAGCTAGCGAAAATTTTAAGATAATAAGTGCACGAAATTAAGAAAAGAACGACATCAAGTTTTGCACATGTGCTTGTGGCCACGCACGTGTGTTAAAATTTCGTTCTCAATTCAAATAAGTCGGTTTTAAGATGAGTAAAATTCATGAATTTAAAGTAATTTAAGAGTAATTTGTTAAACAAATTGAAAAACTTAAGAGAGTCGGCCGTTAATTCCGAGAGAGGGGAAGAAGAAGCAAAAGCACGCGAAAGAAAACATGCTTAAACACATGCTGCTTTGAGAGAGGGGAGGTTAAAGACGGAGATAGAAAAGACGCTCGACTAGGAGCGAGAGAGAAAGACAATATTGGTTGGGGTTTGTTTATCTGTTAAGACAGTGTTCAATATGTAATACTAATTTGATTATATTTTATTTCGATATAACTTAAGAAATTGTAAATTAAGAAATTGGTGGTTGATAGCGCTTGTTTTGAATTTAACTAATTTAAAATTCTCTTATACAGAGAATAACAAAATATTCGAAGCTTTTGTGAAAAACAATGCTGAAGCTTTTGGAATATTCAAAAACCACGATGACGAGACACTGAAGATCAGAATTGAAGAAGAGACAGTCACCTTTGTTTTGGAAACAAATGATTATGTGACAGGTGTGTTAATACAATTTATAATATTATTAAGATTGAATCTAAACTCTTGAGTATAAACATAAATGCATTTATATAGACTTTTGATCTAATTTCTATTAAGCTTAAGACACCGATTCTCTGTTGGGTTGTTGGAAATTGCTTTGAATGTGTTCTTCATTGTAATTTTTGATAACTAAGATTATAGCGTAAATGCTCTTGTGTTCGGAGTATTGAAACTGTGATCTGTTTCGATTTATTTTTGCTTGTGTTCGGCAAGAACGGATCAAAAGCACAGCACAAAGTTATCTCATATATTATGATGCTTAAAGAAAAGGTTCGTATGACTGAAGACGAGTGGCTAGCCTTGCAGGATGTTAAAGAGATGTGTTGTGACGAGAACGGCCATATTGAGATTTCTTTGTGCGGCATCCATCAGAAAGAGAAGGATCAACCTGCAGCGAGTGCGACTGAAAAATCAGTCGAGATTTCGTCAATTGATATCCAAACTGAGAGAGCTGATAGCGATTCGACTGAACAAACCACACATGCGTCAGATGAATCGGTCGTACTTAAAAATTCAGGTAAAAATAAACCCACTATACTCGAAATTGAAAAGGCCTGTGTTGATCTGACTAAATATAAACTTACTAATTGGGTGAATCGATCCTTCTATAACCGTTCTAAGCCTGAAACAAATGCCCAATTAAATGAAGACTTTAATTTGAGTATTAATAAAGATCTGTTAAATTCTGAGATGTGTTGCGAATCTGTAAAAAAGGTGTCAAATATTACAGATGGAGATGAGATAAAGGGTCACAGCTTAACGGTTGAACTACTTCAAACTATTAAAAAATGCTGCGCCACTAGTTCGAAGGTCATGAAGAGACAAGCCGAGATGTTAAACACAGCGATTGAAGCCATCAACACTAGCCGGAAAGTAGCTACAAACATCGACAAAAATGTCAAAGAATTAATCGAAATTCATAAAGAAATGATGGCACAACAAAAAGGTGCTAGATGTAAAATGACAGATCTATATGCCGTCTGTGAATTGGAATTAAGAAAATCCTCAACTGAAAGGGAAAAACAAAATCGTGAAATGCAACAGCTTCTAGAAGAAATTTCAGATAGACTATGTGTTTGGGACGACAATCAACCCGAAGGAGAAATGTCTGACGGCGTGACCGGGATTGAAAGCTCTAGCCTAAAGAATAGAGGTTCAGATGCTGCTTGTTTGACGCAAAATAAAGACGTGAATCAACCTAAAGATAAGGCATTGAATCTGAATCCTAATGATCTCGATCAGACTGTATCTGGGAGAAGCACACAGTCACAAAATGACGTGATCAAAAATACAGTTACTTCAACCCTAAAAGAAGCACTTAAGGAGTCAATTAATATTCAAGTACTTAATAATAATAGTAACTCATCCCGCGTTAAAAGAGATTATAAACTTTTGAAAAATACTAAATTTGAACATTTCTATGAATTTCTGTCCTCGGAATTGAGATCACACGGTTTACTTTATATAATAAATAAAGACGAGAAGATGCCAGATAATTTAGATATGGATACCAAAGAAAGACACAGACATGACGCTCGCGATATCATACTGAGTAGACTTGATGAATCTTATATTTCAAGTGCAATTAAAATCAAAGCCCCTCTTGAGTTAATTAAATATTTAGAAAACTTTAATCGTTCCGAAACTAATATAAATCCTGGAAATATTAGACAAAAACTGCACTCTATAATATATAACGAAAGGAAAGAAAAAGCCATAGAGTTTATTAAAAGGTTTGAAGAAATTTTGACTCTTTATGAAAACATACCCGGTGAAAAGTCATTGTCTGAAGCCGAGAAAAGAGATGCATTTTATGCAGCTGTGAGGTGTGCCGTTCCTCAGGTACAGGAAATGGAATTTCTGAGCAAGAATAGTGCAGGCCAGAGTCTTACTTATGAAAACCTTAAAAACTTCATCTTTCAAAAAGAGTTCGAAAATAATGAAGATGTGAGTTCTAATCAAAGGGCAGGTGCAATGATGGTTAAGGTAAGATGTTTTCGATACGACCGAAATGGTCATGTATCTAGCGAATGTGATGCTAAGGATGGAGAAAAACAATGTTACAAGTGTAACAAACTAACTTCTAATCACATCGCGGCGACATGCCCTAATCCTGATCGAAACCAAAGACGAGGATTATTCAATCAGGGTCGCGGTCGTGGCTCATGGAGAGCAGCATCCGGAAACAACAGGTATGGCAATAAGAAATTTATCAATCTAAAACAAGGCCTAAGGTGTAAATCAAGCAACAATTCTAATAATCATTCCGACAACAAACGTTTCAAATTTGACAATCGCGATAACAATAATAATCCTAAAGAAAACAATGAACGCCAGAAAAAGATGTTACCATCAAGGAGAGGTACTAACAAGAGAGGAAGAGGTGAGCTGTTTTTAGTAAATTCGTTCCCCATGATAAATAAAGATAAATGCTTAATTAGATTCCTCGCTGACTCTGGTGCTACCGAACATTTATCAAAATCCAAACTTATATTTAAAGAATTAAACTATGACGATGAGAAAATTATAAGATGCGCAAATGGTGATCCTTCAGCGGATTTGAAAACCGAGGGAGTAGGGAGTATCCATTTTAAGATTGATAATGAAAAGGTTTTGCAAATTTATGATGTGTTATACGCTCGTGACCTATCAGAAAACTTACTCTCTCTTAGGAAGTTTGCTGAAGCTGGCTTAGCTATCTACTTAGATGATAAGAAAATAAATATTTTTGACCCAAATTCTAATGAAACATTTATCTCTGGCAACTATGAAAGGCCAATTTGGATCATTCAGTGTGAGACTGATAACAGTAGTGACTCAAATAATTCTAATAAAGGTATTATAGCTGATTTCAGCGAAATTAACAATGTTAAGAGAGTTAAGGTTATGTATACTACTCGGAGTGTTACTGCCAAAGAAAAATTAAATCAGACTGATATACTTAATTCTAATCAAGGTAAGGTCCCTGATGTAGAATTAAACGACGAAACAAATAAAGACGAGAAATTAGTGTCTGATGTTAAAATCACAGATACTATCGAAACTGTAAAAGATACTGATCCCAATATAGATAGTCAAATTCCACTGGAAATTAACTCGGATAAATTTAAAATTTACGAACTTTCAAACTTCGATACCACTATCTGCGACAGAAAAATATATGAAGTGGGTGAACTGCCTGAACTTGAATTGAATGAGGAAGAGTCCCCGTTTAATAATAAATATAGTAATTTCAATAAAAATAACAAAGCCATGTTGTGGCACGTTAGACTTGGACGTGCCTCACTTAATTATTTGAAAACAGTGCAGAAATTATACCCCAATAACAAAAACTTAAAAGAAGTTAAATTTGATGAGTCGATCTTAGATTGTGAAATATGTCTGATAGCTAAGAGTACTAAATTACAATTCTCTTCAACAAGAACTCGGGCAACTCAACCACTTCAAATTATACATTCTGATACTATGGGTCCCATTTCTCCATCTACCTTTCCAAAAGGCTATCGCTTTATATCTGTCTTTATTGATGATAAAACTCGACTCGCCATGGCTTACCCAAAGAAAGCTAAGAATGAAACTGCCAAGTGTCTACAAAATTTTGTCAGAAGTACTAGAAACCTATTAGGACGAGATGCCAAAGTCTGTTATTTAAGATCTGATCAAGAAAGAGAGTATTTAGGAGGAGAAACCGCGTTTCGTTTTAAAGGAACTCGGAACAGAATGTCAGTATTCTAGTCCTGAAACTCCTGAACATAATGGTGTGTCTGAGAGGTTCAATTGAACCATTCAAAACAAGGTCAGAGCCTACATGTTTGATGCCAAACCACCAGCGAATATGTGGGACTTAGCTTTGTCTTCTGCTGTATACGCATATAACCGAACTCCCCATAAGTCTATCGGATTCAAAACACCACTTAAAGAATTTGCACCACATGTTCACTTTGATATAAATCAGTTAAAAAGATTCGGCTGTATATCATTTATAAAAACACAAAGAAATACAGGTCCGAAGTTTGGCAAAGCAGGCAAAAGAGTAGTTCTGGTTGGATATACTCCGACTGGTTATCAGTTTCTTCAACCAACCGAAGGAAAGTTTTATGAAAGTCGAAGCGTGAGATTTAATGAAAAATTAGTATACGGAGACGTTTGGGAAAGAAACAGCATCAAGGATTGGCCTGTTGATGATGAAAATATCAATAAGGAAAGCTGGTTTATCGAATATGAAAAAGATTTAGAGATTGAGTGTGACAAAGCTAATTAAGATGAGAAAAACCAAACTAACGTGGAGAAAGTCGAGAAACAAAATGATACTTCGAAATAGGAGGGAGCAATTAAGAAAAAGAGAGGCAGACCACGAAAATATCCAGTTACTCTTGAGTCAAATAAAGATATGTCCAATAATAGTGCCACTGAAGAATCTATTAAAGTATTTCTTGTTTCGACTGATGTTGAGCTGGAAGAAAAAGAAGAACCTGAAGATGTGCTAAAGAATGCCGACGAAGTTTATCATGCATTATTAGCTGGAATTAATAAAGATCCAAGTTGTTTTAAAGAAGCTATGCAGTCGAAGGACTCGAAAGCCTGGAAAAGCGCAATTGACGTCGAAATCAATGCCATGAAAGAAAATCAAGTCTTCGCGTTTGTCCCAAGACCCGTCATAATGAAAGATGGCACAGAAGCATATAGGGTAAACTCAAGATGGGTTTTCAAAAGAAAATTAAAACCAGACGGAACTGTTTTGCACAAGGCTAGACTAGTTTCGAGAGGTTTTAAGGATAAAAGAATTTACAATGTGAAAGAAACTTATGCGCCAGTCAGTAGATTACTTTTGGTTAGGATGTTCCTAGCCGTAGTGAACAAATTCAATTTGCCAGTTTATCAAAATGACGTAGAAACAGCCTTCTTAAATGGTAAACTTGAAGATGAGTTGTATATGGAAATTCCTGATGGATTTGAAGTAACCAATGAGTTTAAAGTATCACATGTATGCAAACTAGATCGAGCAATATATGGTTTAAGAGTGAGTCCTAAAAGGTGGAATTTGAGGTTCACCGAAGTCGCCAATAAAATAGGCTTGTTTGCTGACGAAACTGAACCCTGTTTATTTAAATGGCAAGAAGGCAAAAGTTTTGTCTTACTCTTACTCTACGTTGATGATATACTACCAAGTGTATAAGCTTAAATCCGCTGTTTTTTAGACAAAAGAAAGTCTTTTTTTTTGCAGAAAATAAAATAAACTTTATTCGAAGTATTTTCCCTCGCTTGCTATACATTTTCCCCATCTCTTGGGCAATTTGTGTATACCACGCCAAAAAAAGTCTTTATCTTTCGATGCAAACCACTCGTCAAGCCATTTTCCGACGTTTTCTTACGAATCGAAGTGTTGTTCAGCGAGCGCGTGACCCATCGACGAAAACAGGTGGTAATCAGAAGGGGCCAGGTCTAGTGAATAAGCGGGATGAGGTAGCCCAGTTGAGTGTTTTCAAGTAGTTTTGGACCATTTTTGACGTGTGCGATGGGGCGTTGTCGTGAAGAAAAATCAGCTTCTCATGTCTTTCTTCATAATCCGGCCTTTTTTCACGCAAAGCACGGCGCAATTTGATTAGTTGTTGGTGGTAGCGGTGAGCATCGACAGTTTCACCAGGTTTTAATAGTTCATAGTAGACGACATCCTGCTGATCCCACCAAACGTACAGCATCGTCTTGCGTCCAAAGCGATTAGGTCTTGAGAAAGAAGTTGATGGTTGTCCGGGATTGACCCTCGATTTTCTTCGTTTCGGATTCTCAAAATAAATCCACTTTTCGTCTCCAGTCACCACACGATGCAGAAACGACTTTCTTTCGTGTCTAGCAAGCAAGATTTCACATGTGTTTTGGCGACGCTCCATCTGCCTATCGTTCAGTTCATGGGGTAACCATTTTCCCATTTTATGGATCTTTCCCATGGCATGTAAACGCATGGAAATGGCCGGTTGAGTAACACCTA
This sequence comes from Synergus umbraculus, assembly GCA_900474325.1. NCBI lineage: Eukaryota > Metazoa > Arthropoda > Insecta > Hymenoptera > Cynipidae > Synergus > Synergus umbraculus. The sequence goes on from UCOK01019275.1 coordinate 18,036, forward strand.
ACTATTCGGCAAGCATTTTTTGTGTTTGTGTATCGTCCTCATCCAAAAGAGCCTGTAATTCATGGTCCTCAACTTTTTTGGGCCGATTTTCACCCTTCTTGTCACTCAAGTCAAAATGACCGTCTTTGAACCGACGAAACCAGTCTCTGCAAGTTGTTTCCGATAAAGCACTGTCACCATAGGCCTCCACAAGCATTCGATGTGGTTCGGCAGCCGATTTCTTCAAATTGAAGCAAAAAAGTAGAGCTTCCCGCAAATGCTCCTTTTCTGGCACAAAACTAGACATGATTACTCAAGGAAAAATTTATGTTGTTGTATAAAAAAACTGACTATGTGCACTGATTTATGTAGACAGGTGTCGAACTCACACAAAAAAAGCATGACGTTTCTATTGTAGCTAAATATGTTCACTGCCGCCATCTC
>UCOK01019276.1:8964-33475 GCA_900474325.1 Synergus umbraculus
CTTTTAGAGATGTGAAAAAATAACAGTGTCAAAGACTTGTTTGCATTCAAATACACCCGATTCATAAAAATTTGTGATCAGCCTCCGTGGCGTAGTGGGTAGAGTGTCGAGTTTTAATTCCGCTCTTCTCGCGCGTCTTGTGTTCGAGTCCTGGTCGCCGCGAATTTCGCAATATCGAAGAAACCAATTTTTCACTAGTTATAGAGTATGTATTAGATAAATGAAACTATAATATAGATCAATTTCATTTTATCTCTTTTTTTTTTTTTTTGGAAAAAAATTATTCATTTTTTTTTTCAACTGTGAAACAAGAAATTTATTTAATTTAAACAAAATTTTTTTCAATTTAAATAAATAAAAACAAATAAAAAATTTATTTGAATCAAACAAACATATGATTGACCCCATATCAAAGTGATAATTTGTTTGATTCAAAAAAATTTTGATTCATTTAAACAAACTTTTTTCTGAGTGAAGTATTTTTTTTATCGGCGAAAAAACACTTTAAGGGGGTGCCAGCCCCTCAAAAATAGGGGTTCCAAGTGTCGAATGCATAATTTTGTATATAAAAACCAAATTGATTTAGATCAATTCTATACTGGAAATATTTTCTCATGATGAATGATAAATAACGTAATTTTCTAAAAAAAATCCTAAGGGAGTAGACCACCCCTAAATATTATTAAAGTTGTGCTAAAAAATGAGTGCGTCTAGGGCGCGCGGAGAGTCCAATATGGTCCGATCGTCGCGCTCCGTATTGCGCGCTTCGCGCACTTGTGCCCTTAATGAAATTTGCGCCTTATAGGACGCTTGTACCTATGAGTTTGTGCGGTTCTCACAGATATAGTCTTTAAGAGTAAGTTATATAAATTATATGAACAATTTCACCAAACGACTATATCTGTAAGAAGCGCACAAACTTGAAGAATATTTCTACGCAAAAATCAACTCGATTCGTTAATTATTAACAGAAAAACAACAAGTTGATTGTTGCGTTGTAAATTGATTCTTTTCCTCGATCGTCGCGTTCAGTGGCGTTTAGTGCGTCATCCCCTCTCTCCGGCCTACTGGGCTCAGTCAAGCCGAGCGCAGAGGCAGTTCTGCAATCCGGTGTCTCAATTATAGTCGAAAAATTACTTTTTTAAAAATACAATTAAGCACAACTTTCTTATTTCTCAATTAAATACATTCATCATACAGGTCATTCGATTCGTCTCGACATAAAGAATATTCATTTTCCTTACGTCAACTCAAAATTTTGATTATTTGAAAACATAGAGAGAAAAATTAACTTTCAAAATTATAAATAAACATAACTTCCTTATTTTTTAATGAAATGCATTAATCATATAGGTCAATCGATTCATCTCGATGAAAGAAATCTTCATTTTCCTTAAATCAGCTTTAAATTTTCAATATTTGAAATGTTATATTGGAAAAATGGATTTTACGAAAATTATAAAAGTATATAAAACTTGTAAAATTAAATATTTTGTTAAACCCTTGTAAGAAATTCAAGTAGGTATATAGTGGAATAACTATGCAAAATTTCATCAATTTATCTCTACGCGTTTTCAAGAAATTGCTGGATCGTGACACACACATCCATTAAATCCCTTAAAATTCCTGAAAATACAATGAAATCTCATAAATCCCTTGAAATCCCTTAAGTCGGTTCTATAACTTAATATCCTGTATGAAACATTGTAAAATCTCTGAAAATTATTTAAAATTCCATGAAATTTCATAAAATCTTGTAAAATTTCATAAAATTCCTCCAAATACCCTGAAATCACTTAATATGTCTAAAATCTCACTAAATTTCGTAAAACACCTTAAAATTCAATGAAATTTCGTAAAATGTCTAAAAGTTTCTCAAATAACTTAAAGTTCCATAAAATATATAGACAAAAATAGAAAATTACTTAAAATTACTTTATAATCCCATAAAATTTCATATATAATTCTGATGGTAACTGATCTCTAAATATACGAATAGATATATTATTAAATATTAATATAATATATTATACAATATGATATAAATAATAACAGAACGCAGGAACCAGGAAAAGTTTACTATAAATAATCTTCTCTCCTCAAGAGAAGAGTTATTTAAATGAAAAACTTATTGGTAAAAAAAATCATACCTATGTATGATATTTTTATTTTCTTTTACCAAAAACTTTTTTTTTCTTCTCTTTGGAAATACTGAAATATTTTCTGGTCAAGAAACTTGTAAGACTTTCAGCATAAAATTCTCTCCATCGCTTTAGTTACATATAAGTAACTATCTCAGGTGATTTATAACTTTTTTTTGCGCAACTACGAATTAGAATTTCAAAGACGTAAAATATAAGCACAAATCCTTTCCTCGTTATCTTGACACTTGACTGTAGCTTGCCAATCGGATACGTCAAATGCAATCCAGTAATACCTAATATAATACATACTGTAATGCTTAAGCAAAACTGTTCTATATTTCGCTCGACCTGATAAAACCGCAAGAATATCAATGAACCGTCGCGTAAGTCGTACTCTGCTCGCATTACAAATAGCCCGGACGTAATGTCAGCCCGTAAGCTAAAAAATACTAAATCTACAAATCTGAGTACCGAGTGTATCGAGAACTGTTTCCAATAACTCAACTTATCTACTAATGCAATATAATAATAAAAAGACAAAAATGGAATGAAAATAATTCATACACTAAAACCGATATACATTTATACATATTGAGACTAGCTATATGGAAATAGGATTGTAATCTTATTACTGTTAAGAATAATTTACATACTAGAAACACGAACGATGAAGTAACTGTGTCTATAGAAAATAAATAAATAGAAATGGTTTATTTTCCATAACAGTTTACAACCTTCTTAATTTCATTGCTTTAAATTAGTTATTATACAATTAATTGCTTGTCCGTTAGACGATGACATATGTTTGTTCTACATTGTACCTTGTAATTAAGTAATTAACTAGCAATATTATATACGTGTTACAGCGCGTGGAAAAGATTCCACGGGAAATTAATAATTCAAATACAAAATAAATAGAAAGAAAAAGTTAGAAGAGTTCTTGAAATTTTAAGGGATTTTTGCAAAAATGTACGAAATTTTTTTGGATTTTACAAAAGTATTGTACATATTATTAATTATACCTATTATTGTAGTATTATACATATTATTAATAATTTCAAAGGATTTAGATTAATTTGAATAGAGATTATATAAATTATTGTCTGTATAGTATTAGAATTAGATTAATATTAAATTAAAGAAATTTAATGCAGACCGAATATCGAGTTTAGAAATGTTTGTAACTTTTCCTTACAGTTTTGAGAGCAAAGACGTAATAAATTATGATTAGTTTAATGAACCGTAATTTAAGAAAATATAAAAAGCGATGGCACCTCGTATATTCTTGCGACACTTGTTTTGCGAAACCGCAAAGTGCTTCATGTATATTGTATACGTATCACGTCATGAAAAATAATTCGTTCATTGTCTTTCAGTGATAATTATACCTACACACGAATAATTTATGCCACTATGTACTTCTTATTTAATGGAGAATCGCGCAGGATTCGATGTAGGAGTACACAGGAAGGCGATTAACATAATCTGAAAGAGTCATGCAATCTAATCGAATCCTGACACGCTATAATCATTTTGCGGAGAAGATCGGAGTATTGAACCTCCTACCGAAGTCATTAAAGTCATTATCATTGTAATCATTTTATCTATAGATAATTTGATTACAATTCAAATAATAATATAATAAAATATAATTTTATATATATATAAAACTGAATGTCTATATTTGTTCCGAAAATACGTCCATCACTCCACACCCTTAAGGGCTTTGGAGCCAAGTTCCTATCTAAAAACTCGATTTCTTCATTTTACTCAACAAATATTAAATCTGGAATTTTTTCCCTCTGTAGCATTAATCAACTTTTAAATAGAATTATGCGTACAGAGCGAGAAAATATCTAATTCAAATATTTTGTTAATAAAATGAAAATATTGAATTTTGAGGTCAGATTTTTAATTCTTCGTTTTATGCAAAAAGTATTCAAAGTAAATATTTTTTCGCTCTGTATGCAGTCTATTAGCGCTACAGACCGAAAAAATATTTATTTATAATTTTCGTTGAGTAAAATGGAGAATTGAATTTTGAGCTTAACACTTGGGTCCAACGCCCTTAAGCCTATATTTTTCTGGAGGCAAATAAGGGATAAAATCCCGGGTGAATTTCTGCTAGTCTTACATAAAAATCTACATTTTTATGCAAAAAAAAGTTTAACTTTTTTTTTTTTAACTTTTTGCAAGTTTTCGATTTCAAAATCGAGCAAACAACAGGGTGGTCACAAGATTCAATTTTTCAATTTTTAAATTACTCTGAAATTTCCCTGACTTTCAGACAAATTTCCTTGACAGAAAAGTATAAGAAATACGTATAAATTTTCAATAATAATACTATTGAAATTTTTCGAAAATTTCGTATATCACTTTAAATCTTTTATTTAAAATTACTTCACAAATTAACATTCGTAAAAATCTCTTGAATTTACAACTATTGAAAAGATCTCTTAAAATTCATTGAAACATATTAAAATTCCACGAAATCCCTTGATATTTGTTTATATGTCATAAGATCCCTTCAATTTTCACTAATCTTTTTTAAATTCCTCAAAATCCTTTGAAATAGTTTCTTAAAATTATTGGAAATCTATTGAAATCCCTTAGAATTCGCTGAAATCTTTTGAAATTTCTAAAAATATCTTTAAATATCTTAAAATTCCATTAAATCCTTTACAATTATTTTACAAAATCGTTTACAAATCATAAAAATCTCGTGAAATTCTTTAAAATTCATTAAAGAACTTTAAAATCTCTAAATAAAAATTCTTGGAAACAAAAACCTCACAAAAGCCTTCAATAATGAAGAATAATTTTTGAAATATTTTATTAATTCCAAGAGGAATATTGAAATTCCTTAAAATCATTTTAAAAATTTCAAAAGTTCTGAAGATTTTCACAAGCTTCTTAAAATTTTTTACAATTCCAGGAAAAGCTTTAAAACCTATTAAAATACGTAATATACCTCTTGAAATCCCAAAAAATTCTACAAAATCTTTCAAAAATCTCTTAAAATATTTCAAAATTCCACGAGGAACTTTAATGTCTTTTAAAATGCGTCAAAATCTCTTGAAATTATTGGAAACTTATTGAAATCTATTAAAATTCTATAAAATCCTTTACAATTTCACAAAATTTTTTTAGGAATCATATAAATTTCATAAAATCGTTAAAAAATCAAAAATAATTTTTTTTCATTCCACGAGGAATGTTTAAATTCCTTAAAATGATTTTTACAATGTCAAAATTACTTACAATTTTTACAATCTTCTTAAAATCCTTTAGAATTCAACATAAAACTTTAAACTCCCTTAAAATACGTAAAGATTTATTAAAATTCTGACATGCCTTTTAAAATCCTTTTAAATTCCACGAAAATATTTATAATTCATTAAAACCTTTTAAAATTCTTACAAGTTTCTTAAATTCCTTTATAATTGCACGAAGAACTTTTAAATCCCTTAAAATACCTAAAAAAAACTTTTATAATTTTTAAAATCTTTCCAAATTCCCTAAAATTCAACTAAATCTTTTAAATATTTTAAAAATCTCTTGCAATCACTTAAAATCCTTAAAACCTCTTAAAATCCTTTAAAATTATTGAAAATGTCTTAAAATCATTAGAAACCTAGAAAATCTCACAGAATACCTGGAAATTATTTATAATCCTTCGAAATCTGGATAGTTTCTAAAATTTGTTAAATAAATTATAAAAGTTATATATGTAATACGACAAAAATGACATAGTTAACATAAATATCAATTTCTATTTTCCCTGATAACTACTCGCATTTCCCTGACATTTCCCTGACTTCCCTGACATGTGACCACCCTGACCGTAATTTTTCTGTTTCATAAAAAAAAGCGTAGATGTGACAGAAGAAATCGTTTAGCATAAAAGAGGAGATAGAAGCAACAGAAAGAGAAGCAGGTTCGAATAAAAAGTAAGTTGTTATGGTGTCGCGTCGCGACCTCCTTCTCTTGATACCGTTCGAATCGCATACAACTGGGCAAGGCAGACACTTTTCGTCCTTTCGTCGAGCAAAATTATGCGCGTGGAATGCGGGTACCCTTGATGACTGGCATCGAACCAGAAACTTGCCTTTAATATCTAATACCTGATACCTAATAATGATAATAATAATTAATACCAGAAGCGCTCTGATCTGTTTTATTATATCATTCTGCCATTGACAGAAATGCCTCTGATTAAAAGACTCGCGAATTCCTCAGTAACTGATACACCGAGACTGAATAATAGCCACTTTCGAACTCGATCACGTCGTAGAAAGAGTGTTGAACTCGTTGAACGAGAAGTAATTGAGAGTTTGATGAAAAAGTAGATTTATGGGAAACCAAGGTAAATGTTACACTTTTCCTCAATGCGGAAATTACAGCTGAATAATAATTAAAATCAATCCATAAAAACTCGAAAAATTAAGACATTAAGATATGTTTCAACGTATTTATTTAAATCTTTGAAAATTGTTAACTTAATACTCTTAGAGCCATTTATAAAATAAGTTTAAAAATCCTAGTTGTTATTCCTCAAAATTCTCAATATCTTCAATTTCAGCTTAAGGGCGTTGGACCAAAGTGTAAGCTTAAAATTCTATTCTCCATTTTACTCAACGAAAATTATAGATAAATATTTTTTCGCTCTGTAGCGCTAATCCTTTTTCAAATATAAAACTGCATACAGAGCGAAAAAATATTTAATTTCTATGCTTTTTGCACAAAACGAGGAAATCAAAATCTAACTTCAAAATTCAATATTTTCATTTTACTTAAAAAATATTTCAACTAGATATTTTCTCACTCTGTATGCATAATTCTAGTTAAAAATTTATTAATTCTACAGAGGGAAAAATTCCAAATTTAATATTTGTGGAGTAAAATGAAGAAATCAAGTTTTTAGATAGGAACTTGCTTCCAACACCCTTAATATTAGATATTTTGAATCTCATAAGCTAAAAAATGTACAAATTGGCTAGATCGGTTGTTTGGATTCGAAATGCGAAGGTGCGTCGGGAATGATAATTTATTTGACTCTCACGCGCTTCATTGGATTGTTTTCGCTGCGCAGTTTGCGAAAACAACGATTGCTGAAATATTGACGTGCCCGCGAACATGAAGCCGCGTGTCATATTGAAAAACCGATCTATCGCCATGTGCGACTCGGCTGTCGGTCTTCCTTTCACCAAAGTGACTCTCAACTTGGGCTGAATATTCCTGAGATATTGAGATCGGCATAACATAGAATAGGAATGCTCCTGCGGTGATTTTATTATGACGTAATCCACCTGCTATGTGTGCCCCCTGCGACTCTGGAATGTTTCAGCCGGCTAGGAGCAATTGCTTTCAGCGGATCCACCTATGAAACGCTGCTGTTCTTCCAAGCTTATTTGTCCTAAACTGCAACTTCCTTTTTGCAAAAATGTCACTCCGATCTCGTAGATTGTCTTCAGCCTCGTCAAATACGTACTGAAAGAACAAAATTACAGGAATCTATAAGAATTTAAGAAATTAAAAAAATTTCAAGAATTATAAGGGTTTCTTAAAAGAAAGTTTCAGAGATTTCTATGGATTTCAGAAGATTTTAAGAAATTTCAAATGATTATAAGGAATTTCAATGGCCTTCAAAAATATTCAAAAGAATTTAGGAAATTGCACAAGATTTTAAGATATAGAAAGAAATTTCAAGGAATTTTAATGAATTTGAAGAGATTTCAAGTGATTAATTAATTAATTCCAAGGGATTCTAAGAAATTTCATTTGATTTTATGTAATTTATAACGTCCTACAAAATTTGGCTTCAATAGTACCCCTAAAATTTCGCAAGTATTTGATAAATAGGGATAAAAAATAGTCCTAAAATTATAATTATTTTCGAAGCAGAATTTCTGATCGGACTGAAAATGAGAATTTTATGCCATCTAGAGGCATTCGAGTCAGCTCAGGTGTCACAAAGGCCTCCTCGGCGAATAATACCAACACAGCAAATTGAAATTTGTGTTGATTTTATTAGAATTCACTTTAGTTTAATTTAAGGGCGTTGGATCCAAGTGTTAAGTTCAAAATTAAATTCTCCATTTTACTCAACAAAAATTATAGATAAATATTTCTTCGCTCTGTAGCACTAATATTTCTTCAAATATAAGACTGCGAAATTTTTAGACAAGAACTTGGCTTCAACACCCTTAATTTAATATAAAATTCGTAAATTTATATGTAGGGTTTACCTTTTCTTCCATCCCGAACTGAGCAGGATCGTTTCAAAAGGCACAATTGTTTCTACAGTAAAATCATTGCCTAATATAAGATACAGGTTGTTTCTGAAACCCTCGTTTGGATTCCGATCTTCCTCTTCATTATCCATTCGATAGATAACACTTGCTTGAATTTCTCTCGAAAAATCTATATGAACCAGAAAGAGTCTAAAAGAAAATTATGTGTCAATCCTACTGATCATAATTTTCTTTCCTATTTTGTTCTTACCTATAATGTAATCTGGGATCGTTTGTAACAAATTTTAAACATCCGCCTCCATCGAAAGCTAAATCTTCGTTGAACTCGAGATAATTCAATCCCTCTAGACCTTTTGCTCTAAAAGTCACTCTTTGACCCTTGACCCTCATAACATCAAGCCGAGTTTCGTAAACATATTCCTTTTCTTTTTTCACTTTATCCTTCTTTGGAATATTATCTTCTTTTTGAAGATTATTATCCTCGGCTGGTATATTATTGTCTTCCTCGATAATATTTTTATCGACTATTTTGAAGTACCTCGAAGGTAGAATGATTTGATGTTTTTGATTATTTACATTATAAAAGGGGTTTCCAGAACTTTCTCCACTACTTGATCCTTGTTCTTTGTATGAAATCTAGAAAAAAAATGTCAGTCTAAATCATCGATAAAACTTACATTTTTCCAGTCTTTGTTTTTATTGACCTTAATTATTGTTTTATGACCTTACCATTCCACAACGATATAAAGTTTTTCCTCTTCCGCGACAGAATGAGGAAACAAAAGATTCCCTTTCAAAAATCGGGACGTGTATGTAAAGATATGGCATTAATTGTGCCCAGAATATATCTTCTATTTTGTAGAAAAACGGCGATCCAAAATATTCGTGAGTCCATCCGTGAGCGAAAATCGCAACTGAGAGTCCGTGCTTGCGAATCTCTTCTAATGCCTAAAAAGAAATAATAATAATAAAAATACACATAGAAATTTAGCTTTACATAAATAGATTTTGTCTTACAAATGCGGAATTAAATCCTCCACCTCCAGGACATCCTCTTCCCCAAACATCCAGACCAACATAAACATCCCTTTCCCTATTTTCTTTCCTAGCTATTGCTAAACTATCTACAAGTCCTGTCGTTGTCCAGTTGTAATTTAAAAATATGCCATCGCAGCTTGAAAAATAACATCTAAAACAAAATATTCAAAAATATATTCAGTAATTACTGTTAAATACAGTCGACTCTCTCAAGCTAAATAAAGTGTGCTAAATAAAGTTCGCGAAATAAATCAGAGAGTCGACTGTATGATCAACAGGAATAAAATAAATAAATAGGTCTTACAAGTTTTTATCATTGAGCTGATTTTGCCAATCAAGTTCTCCAGTGCAAGTGACACTATCATACCAGATAATTTCCGAACCCTCAAGTTCTTCGTGAATCCGGACGGTTAAAAATCTAACGAAGTATAGCAGTTTGTTGACATCCTCCTGTTTTATCACGTTTTCCACGTTTAAAAGCCAGCCTTCAAAATTGTAAAACTTAGCAATCTGAACCAAAGCGTTGGCGAATTTTTCAGTTTCCTCGGTTGAAGCGAAGACCTTTTCCCAGACTTTAATTCCGAAATCTTGTTCTGTTATTAATGTACCCAGAATTTTGACACCATGTCTATGTGCAGCATTTATCCAACCGTATGGTGGAATTGTGACTAGATGATGACTGAAGTATATAAACGTGTCTATCACATTCCAGTTGTAAAAAATGTAAGAGTGGTAAGCGTCTGATCCATCAATAAACCTGCAAAAAATTATTTTTAATGATCTTGTATGAATTAAAGAAATATAAAATACTAGCATAATTTTTCCCGGCGTTGCTCTAGATTTTAAGAGATCTCAAGTGAATTTAATAAAATTCAAGAAATTTTAAAAGATTGCAAAATAGGAGTTGAAGAAAATGGAAAAATTACTAATTGACTCACTGATTGAGTTGTCAAATATAAGACTACTGGTGCAATGAGTTAAATTCTTATACTAATTCAGATTGAGAGAATTTGTTAATTATAATGTGCAGGGTGGCGCCACAGGACTCAAGTTTTTCATTTTTCTGACTTTTTCCTGATTTTCAGACAAATTTCCCTAACAGAAAAGTATTAAAAATTCAAACAAGTTTTCAGTAAAAATACTATTGAAATTTAAAAAAAATTTCGCATGATATCACTTTAAATATTTTTAAATAATTTCAAAATACTTAAAATTCGTAAAAATCGCTAAAATTCAAGACAAACTTGGAAGTCTTAAAATTCATTGAAATTTCTTGAAATTCCAAGAAACATCTTAAAATTCGACGTTAGTATTTCGTGAAAACCATTAAATCTTCACTAATTGTTTTTAAATTCTTTAAAATCATTTAAAATACATTAAATTTCTCAAAAAAACTTCAAAATCTTTTAAATTTCCTACAATCCTTCAAAATTCCACAAAATCTTTTAAAAATGTTTTTAAATATGTCAAAATTCCACGAGGAACTTTAATATCTCTTAAAATGTGTCAAAATTTCTTAAAATTACTGGAAATTTATTAAAATCTATTTAAATTCCAAGAAATCCTTTACAATTTCACAAAATTCTTTTATGAATCATATAAATCTTGTGAAATATTTTCAAATTCATTAAGGAAATTTGAAATTCCCTAAAATACATTAAAATCTCTAAATAATAATTCTTGCAAACAAAAACTACACAAAATTTAAAAATGTCAAAAGTTCTTAAAATTGTTACAAGCTTCCTTAAATTCTTTACAATTTCACGAAAAACTTTAAAAACTTTTAAAATACATAAAGATCTCTTAAAATTCTTGAAAACCTTTTGAAATTTCAAAAAATTCCATAAATCTTTTAAAAATCATAAAAAATCTTATCAAATTCTTAAAATTCCTTAAAATTCTCTAATTCCCTAAACTTTCTAAAAAATTCTTAAAATTTCATAATGTCCTTTAAAATTCCACTAAATCTTTTAAATATTATACAAATCTCATTAAATCCCTTTAAATTCTTAGAAACCTCTAGAAATTCCATAAAATTCTACAAAATCTTTTATAAATCATAAAAAATCTTGTGAATATTCTTTAAAATTTCAATCAAATCCCTTATACTCACTTTAAAATAATCAAAAATTTCCTTTAAATTTCCATGAGGAAAATCTAAATTCTTTAAAATCACTTTAACCTTCAGCTGCCACACTTTTCTGGGGTAAACTGGACCCCAGTGAACAAAATGTTATTATGAAGAAACTATTTAATATTTTTGGCTGAAAATTTGTTTATATAATGTTGAGTAAGTACTTTAATCATTTATATAGACAGATTATTCAATTATAGAAATCTTGTATCTTAAACAAGATAATGGCTGGGGTAAAAATGACCCCAGTGTGGCAGCTAAGGGTTAAAATAATTAAAATTTTTATAAACTCTTACAAGTTTCTTAAAATCATTTATAATTCCACGAAAAACTTTTAAATCCCTTAAAATACGTAAAAAACGTTTATAATTTTTGAAAGCTTTTCAAAATTTCCTAAAATTCCACAAAATCTTGAAAAAAGCATAAAAATTTCGTGAAATCTTTTAAAATTTCTCAAGGAACTTTAAAATTCCTTAAAATTCTTTGAATTCCATAAAGTTCCTTAAAAATCTCTTAAAATTTCATTAAGTCCTTTTAAAATGCTAGTCAATCTTTTAAATATTATACAAATCTATTTTAATTACTTAAAATTCCTAAAAACTTCTTAAAATCCTTTAAAATTATTGAAAATGTCTGGAAATCATTAGAAATCTAGAGAATCTCAGAGAATACCTGGAAATTATTTATAATCCTTCGAAATCTTTGGATATTTTCTGAAATATGTTAAATAAATTACAAAATTTATACATGTAATACTAAAAATAAAAAAAAATAGTTAACATAAATGTTAATTTATATTTTCCCTGACGTTTCGCTGACTTCCCTGACTTCCTTGACATGTGGCCACCCTATGTGTTAAAGACTTAGAAGTCTAAAGAATATTAAAACATAATTAGATTGTTAGAACGTCTTTTGAAATTACCTATCCTCGAGATATCCACCTCGCATGTCATGACAACAAATCGTCTTTGGTTGCTGGTCCCTATCTAGTTTCTCCAGCTTCTCGTTAAGAGTTTCAGCATTTTCAGCTGAAAAAACATACTCAGCGCTCTCTCGTAATTCCACGGTATCTGGCCAGGGCGTCAAATTATCCAAATTGGAATAAAGTTCCTCAAGTGTCTTGAAAGGACTTGCGACTGAAGCTAGTGTTTCTGCCTCCATGATTTTCATCTAACTGCACTTGCCTACTTGTCCTAGTTTATAAATAGTCAATTTGTACAAAGGTTTTCATCTCATTGACACCCAAGAAACAATTCCGGGAAAATAAATATCTAGAGCACCGATATCTTCTCCTACGACCGGAACTTGAATATCTCAGTTTCATAGAATCTCTCATGTGGTTCTTTACCGGCGGATATTATAGAAGTTGTATCAGCCTCTGTAATTTCCTCCTTATCTATAACAAAGAAATGATAACAGAATGACAACAAGTGGCTTATAATAGAGTTGATAGTTGAGGTTGTAGATTCAAGACCTTCAAAACCTGATGTGAGGTTATGTCTTGGTTTATTTGAAAGATTTGGAAACAAGATTCGGATTGAAATTCTAAAGGGTTTAATTTCATTTTATTTAATATTATTTAAAGTATTTTGAACCAAAATGTATAAAGTCAGTTTTTCTGTTGGGAGATATCTATAATATATATATATATATATATTACATATAGATATTTTTGAGGGAATTATACTTACGTGGAGAATTCTTTCAGGATCATAGCTAGCCTTAGGATATTTTTTAAATAGTTGTTTTCCTTGATTTTTACGTCATTCTCTGATTCATTTTAAAAGCTGGAAATTACAGTGAGCTGTAAATTCTATTTTCCATAATACATATAGATATATCACAAGATTGTAAACACAATGCCCAATGCACGTGTGTAACGATTCTTGAACGTTGTGTACATTTGATTGGTTGACGGCAAAATTAGTTCTTGAATTTTTCGTGAGGGCGCAGCACTATTCAGTATACCACCTGTCAGCTGTCAACGTCAGTAATCAGTATGCGTCAGTACGAGTCAGTAGTTCAGTATGTCAGTAGTCTCAGGTCTTAGTACCTTAGTAGGTACCCTCAGTTCATATATAATGTCATAATTCTGGTAATACATATTTCAATTTAGGAATTACATATATGTATATTCTTGCAAAAAAATGTCTGAAAAATATTGATTTGCATTCGGAAAATTTTGTAGTAAGTTCCGCTGTGCAACAATATATTATAATTATAGGAAACTAGCGAAATAAAAAATTTGCGGCGTTTCGCGTTTCTGGGATAAGGATATAGAGATAAGGATTTCAGGAGATTTTAAAAGTGATTTTATACACTCAAAAATATACTAAAAAAAAAGATTTCTTGGTATTTTTTAGAATTTTCAGAATATTGAAAATTCGTAAAAGATTTTAAGAAATTTTAAGGGATTTAAAAAAAATATACCTGCTAAATATATATTATCTAAAGCTTCAGATTGAAATTCATTCCGATCTAATCCGAAGGAAGTTTTCAATCCGGATTAATCCGAAACCTATTCAAAAGCAATCCGAAAGAATTCGTCAATCCGTTAATCGGAATTATTCCGAACTTTTCCTTCGAATAAATCTGGTCAATCCGAACTTTCAATCAGAATGAATCCGAATTAATCCGGTCTATCCAAATCAATCCGAATGATTCCGAAAAATTAGGCCGAAAAGGATTCATTTGGATTGAAAGTTCTGATTAATTCGGATTGGCGGATTCATTCGGATTACTTTTGAATGTGTTTCCGATTAATTTGGATTGAAAACTTCCTTCTGATTAGATTTAAGAAATATCATAGAATATCTGGGAGTTTTAAGGGATTTAAACAAAACTGCTCAATATTACCCTAGCGAAAGCTTCGGATTGAAATTCATTACGAATCATTCCGGAATTTTTATCCTAATCAAACAATTTCATTCCAATCTAATCAGAAGAAAGTTTTCAATCCGAATGAATCCGAACTTTCAATCTGACTGAATCCGGTCATTCAGAACTTTTAATCCGACTAATTCGGAATCATTCGGATTGACCGGATTTATTCGGATTGACTGTTCGGATTAATTCTAAGTAATTCAGATTGGCGGATATATTCGGATTGCTTGTGAATAGGTTTCGGATTAATTCGGATTGAAAACTTGCTTCGGATTAGATGTATAAAGATATATCATAGAATTTTTTGGAGTTTTAAGGGATTTAAAAAAACTGCTAAATATTACCCTCCCAGTGGGCAAAAAATTGAAAGACATTTTTAGAACGTTCTAAAAACGTCCTGTCATGCCAAAAAGCTTCCAAAAAAATTGGACGTTTTTTGGCCTGACATAGGAGATTTTTAGGACGTTCAAAAAACGTCTTTCAATTTTTTGCCACTGGACTAGCAAAAGCTTCCGATTTAAATTCAATCCTAATCAATCCGAATCATTCCGGAATATGTATCCGAACCAAACAGTCTCATTCCGATCTAATCCGAAGAAAGTTTTCAGTCAGAATTCATCCGAAACCCATTTAAAAGCAATCCGAATGAATTTTCCAATCCGGAATAATCAGAACTAATCCGTATTTTCTATCCGAATATATCCGGTCAATTCGAATGAATCCAAACATTCAATCTGAATGAATCCGGTCAATCCGGTTAATCTACTTTCAATCTAAATTAATTCGGTCTATAAAAACCAATCCGAATTATTCAGGTCTATCCGAAATAATCCAAATTAATCCGGTTTATCCGAATCAATGCGAATGATTCCAAAAAGTTCGGATTCTGTTGGATTATTTCAACAATTAAAAATGTATATAGGGCAAAAACATAATCTACATTTCGTAGTATTTTAATGTTTAGGTTACTCGTCATATATTCTGGGAGGTCTGGAACAAAGATCTCAGAGTGTATGTAATCTATATGTATAATCTATATAATGTAAACTATAACCATGGATTGAAATGAGTATGGTGTGTATGAGCTTTGTGTGACATATTAAGTCTTTAGTCTAAAATCGCATCTCGATAAGTAAAGACCTGCCTTCCAAGTGTCTTAAATAAAATTAATATCTTTGTTCTCAATTATTGTGTTATTTCCATAACCATATTTCCAATAGATTCATTTGCATTGACCGGATTTATTCGGATTGAAATTTTGGATTAATTCTGATGAATTCGTATAGGCGGATTCATTCGGATTAATTCGAATTACTTTTGAATGGGTTTCGGATTAATTCGCATTGAAAACGTCATTCGAATTAGATAGGAATGAAACTGTTTGGTTCGGATACAAATTCGGGAATAATTCGGATTGATTCGGAATAAATTTCAATCCGAGCCTATCGCTAGGAATAAAAAATACTATAAAATATAAAAAAAATTCACAAGTAGTCCTAAATTCGTAAAATCATCTTTTATTTAGATTACAGATTTTTTTAAGTATGTTGGTGAATCTATACGAATACAAGATATTCTATTTGTATATATATATATATATATTAATTATAATTGTTGTCAACTATAACTACATATGTAAAGTGTATATAATGTATACAGATTATATAGATTATTAATTCCAATGGAAGACGCACGAGATCATTAACGTTTTCAATTTGAAAATCATAAAATTGTGGTTTCCTTAACTTTTTACTTCTACCTAATTTCTGTTCATTGTCAATCCATCGTCAAAGTTAGTGAAATTCGCAGAAATCAACTTTAGAGCAAGAGCCTCTCGAATAAAATAAAAATGATGAAAAAGAGTCTATACAAGAACAAATTTAATAATTTAAAAAATACACAACCATCTTACACGATTCGCGCATTTCTTCCAAAGCCCCTGTCACATTTTTTTATACTCCTTTTATAGTTCCGAGGTACAATATTGTTAAGAAAGACGACTTTCACTTTTTCACACGTGAAATATAAGCTCGTCGTAGATCGATATCCAGAAAGGGCGTTGACACAAGACTAATATCCATTAGCAGCAGAAAATAAAAGATTTATCAGTACAGAAGATTTATTTCATTATTTTTTATTTGGATATAAAGTAGCAAAAAAAGCTTTTATTTTCTCTTTTCCTTTGGATATTCAGGATTAAAAATAAATATTTACCAACAAATTAGATTATCGATAAAAGATCATTCCTATTATTTCTAAGATCTATATTTCTTTGAAAATGGTCTAAAAATGCCTTTTGCGTTATTTTCCATTATATTTTTTCGCTAATTCATTCACTTGATGAATCAAACATTCAAAATTGTAAACTTGTAGACAAATTCCTTTTTGATACATATATATATATTTATATTGCATATATATTACATGAACATAATATGTATCTAATATGTATCACATTGGACATTGAAAAAAAAATAGATAGTTGAATCAATGATTTTATTAGTGAGCACGCGTCAATTTTGATTAATTATAACAATTTTTTAAATTCAGTTAATCATCCTCAGGAATAAAATAATTGACCAAATTATTTATTTTTTTTAAGTATAATTTACCTACTCATGATTATTTATAAACAATTTGTTCTCGTCGTCGTATAACAATTGTATTTCGGTTATTATCATATATATGTATAGTCAAACATTAATTACACCTGCCGCTAGGGTTTCATTCTTGAAAAGGAAAGTTTACTCAGAGATTTTTTGATAATGATTGGTTCCATTTATGATATTTTGTTTTGAATCTTTACGATTACGTACAATAATGTGAATATACTTGCTTTATAAATTATTAAAGTAATACGAATAATTATAGAAGTATGTAACCTTAAGGCCGCGTAAGACTTGCCCGATCCCTACCTTACCGACATTTTTTTCTCTGCAACGCTGCGTCTACATTTATTGAGATACCAAATTGGAAATTTCTCAAATTAATGAAAATATTCTAAGGTACGTTTATCTGGTCAGAAATTTTTGTAAGAATTAAAAAAATTTTTTCAACAAATTTTTTTTTATTTTTACAAAATTTTTTTTTATAAATGTCAATATTTAGGACGAGATAAACGTATCTTTATGCTTTAGCTTCAATTGTAGAAATTTTCAATTTGATACCTCAATAAATGTAGACGTAGCGTTGCAGAGAAAAAAATGTCGGTAAGGTAGGGATCGGGTAAGTCTTGCATGGCTTTAATGAAAAAGAGATTACAATTTTTTAAGGGCCTGTGGTAATTATCATTAGAGCAAATTTAGTTTCACGGACTTTATGCTTGCAATGATAAATTTACCAGAAATTTATTTAACCGGCGTTGCCCGGAACTAAATGCCTTTAAGTAATATTATATTTTTTACATGGGAGTAAAGATCCCTGCATCACTATGTAACGCTTATTTTTTATCACGAGTGAGATATGATAGTCAAGAATGATTTTTTTTATATTCGCTCTTTCCTCGAAATTAAGACCATGTAAGACTTACCCGATTCCTACCTTACCGACATTTTTTTCTCTGCAACCTTACTTGTACATTTATTGAAATATCGAATTGAAAATTCCTAAAATTAAAGAAAATATGCTAATTTATGTTTATCTGGTCTCAAATTTTTGTAAAAATAAAAAATTTTTTTCGAAACATTTTTTTTTTCTAAATAAATATCAATATTTAGGACCAGATAAATGTACCTTAATGCTTTAGCTTCAATTTTAGAAATTTTCAGTATGATATATCTCAATAAATGTAGACGTAGCGTTGCAGAGAAAAAAATCTCGGTAAGTTAGGGATCGGGTAAGTCTTATATGGCCTTAAGGGATATGACTAGATTTTGCTTTAAATCTGTAACTTCAAGAATAGGCCGCTCTTTTTAATTTGGTCATCAAGTTTGAAGTTCGATTCACTAACCAATAGGATTTGAATCTGCTAACAAATTCTACGTAGAAAAGATATGTTTTTTTGTGCTCACTTTATTGTGACGTTATTTGTGCTCTCAGCAAAAAATTATAGCAATTATACTTTTACACAACAATTTCAAATCCTTAACTTCCAGTTTAGTACCTTGTCAGTTTAATATTTCTCATAAAATCTCTATTTTATTTTTTATTTAAGACCATGTAAGACTTACCCGATCCCTACCTTATCGACATTTTCTTCTCTGCAACGCTACCACTACATTTATTCAAATATTGTCATGAAAATTTCTAAAATTAAAGAAAATATGCTAAGGTATGTTTATCTGGACTTAAGTTTTTGTAAAAATTAGAAAAAAATGTTTAAAAAAAAATATTTTTTTATAAATGTCAATATTTCAGGACCAGATAAAGATACCTTAATGCTTTAGCTTTAATTATAGAAATTTTAAATTTGATATCTCAATAAATGTAGATGTATCGTTGCAGAAAAAAAAATATCAGTAAGGTAAGAATCGGGGAAGTCTTATATGGCCTTAAATTGCAATGGATAGAAACAAATTCTGGATCAATCTATGTATTTCCTGACCTAAAAATATTTAAACAGAACTACCTAAACTAAAATTAATCGAGAAATGAATTGGAATACTTTTATAAAAAATCTAAACTACATGAAGAGTTTTTTTATTAGCTTTTGATCGATAATAGTAGTTGAAATATGGGATACGGGACATATTACCGACCAAGCAGTAAAATGTGCTGTACTCTTCTAGTTCAACTACTGATAATGCTTATCGACGTCACAGAAGCGAAGGCACACTTTCGAATCTAAGATAGTGATGGGATATCGAAAAAGAATATCGATATTTTAAATATCAATTTATCCGAAACTCAAGATCGATATATCGAGTAAAATATCGATAATACCGATATATAAAATTAAAATATCGATATTATAGTTATATCGAATAAAAATATCGTTATTACTGATATATCGAATTTTTGATTTTGAAAACTAATAAATATTTTTTAAATCAATAAAAAAATATCGATATTATTGCTGTATCGAATTATATATTTAGTTTATCTTTATTACCGATATATCGAATTTTTGATTTTGAGAACTAAATAATTTTTAAATAAATAAAAAAATAGCGATATTGATTTTGATATCTCGTTGTGTAAATATCGATATAAAATATCGATATTATCGATATATTGAATAAAATTATCAATATTATCGCTACATCGAATTATATATTTAGTTTATCGTTATTACCGATATATCGAATTTTTTATTTTGAGAACTAAATAATTTTTAAATAAATAAAAAAATAGCGATATTATCGCTATATCGAATAATAGTATCGTTGTTCAAATAAATAATTGATTATATTATGTAGAAACACATTTTTATTCAAATTTTTTTATTAAAGTATTAAAATGTACACATAAAAAATAAAATGAAAAAAAATATATATATATAAAATAAATATAACTATAAATAAAAATAAAATAGTATTATTTAATACTAGTTTAATTTATAACAGTATTTTTAATAAACCAAATTTTTTATTTTGGGAGAAATAAATAATTTTTAAGTAAATAAAAAAAATATCGATATTATTAAAAATATCGGTATTGACTTTGATATATCGATATATCGTAATCTAAATTTCGATATTTCGAATAAAAATATCGATGTTAACAATATTTTCAATATTTTTTTATTTTCAAATAAATTATGATTTATTATATTATTTAGAAACACATTTTTATTCAAATTTTTTAATTAAAGTATCAAAATGTATACATAAAAAGAATAAAATGTAATAAAATAAATATAAAATAAGTATAAATATAAATAAAAATAATAGGACGCTGAATATCAATATTTTGGATATTTCGATATCGATATCCCATCACTAATCTGAGAAGGCGCCAATTAATTTTTTTTTCATTTTGAGTAGGTATGTTCAGTTTCTGGATGAAAATATGAACTAAGGTATTCTTGTGATTTGGTAAATGTAAACCAATTAGGTTTTTTCACAGTACATAGGACTATTCTAAAGACCGAAATAAATTTAATAAAATTTCATTAAATTTTTCTGATGATACGTTTTGATTGATTTTTTTATACAAGTATAGATACTTTAGTTAGGCTTTTTCCATAGTTTTGGGACAATCGAAGTTCAAGGTTGTTGTTTTTTTTAGATATCACGTTTTTCTGATTTAATTAAAAGGATTCGTCGATCTCGCGATTCCGATCAAGCCTTAATACTTTGAATTCTTCGTCTGATGGATTATCCGCTGAAATTTCTGATTTCAGTGCGACACAATCCTTCGGTGAACATTTGATTCGCCCTTCGGGTCCACAACTACATTCCACGCAATTTCCAGTCGAATGTGGAAGAGTCTCGCCCTCTTGATATACTCTTCCTTTAAAAACAAAATTGTTACAATTATGGCCTTTAATTGAAAATTGATCATTTGCAATTATCGAATTTTTTTAATTCCTGGATTATTTGAAACTGCATAATGTACTCCGGAAAATTAATTAATCTCCATTCTTGGTCTGGAATTTTTCCATTGACCTTTCAATCAATTTGCATGACTTTTTTTATTAATCCAGGAACAATGTCGTTAATGAAATTTTCCTATAAAAGTGTTTTTAGTAGAATACGCGAAGCAGAAAGAAATTTATTATAATAATTATAGAATATCTATCTATATAAATATAGAAAATATCCATGAAAACTGAGTTATGAATTAATTATATTATCATATATTATAGTTGGAAAAAATTAAATAATTAAAAATTTTTTCTCAACTATTAATACTTTTTCTCATTAAATTAATACATAAACATTAAGTTACTGCACAAGTATTATTAAGTATATTCGATATATCGAATTTTTTATTTTGAAAACTAAATAATTTTTAAATAAATAAAAAAATATCGATATAGATTTTGATATAACGTTGTGTAAATATTGATATAAAATATAGATATAAATATTTAAAATAGAAATATCGATATTATCAATATTTTCGATATCTTTTTATTTTCAAATAAATAATTAATTATATTATTTAGAAATACATTTTTATTCAATTTTTTTTATTGAAGTATCAAAACGTACACATCAAAAATAAAAATATAAAAAAATAAGTATAAAATAAACTATATAACTGTAAATAAAAATAAAATAGTATTATTTTAACACTACTTTTAATCTAGTATTATATAATACCAGTACAATTTATAATAGTATTTTTAATAAACCAAATTTTTTATTTTGGGAGAAATAAATAATTTTTAAATAAATAAAAAAATATCGATAATATGAAAAATATCGGTATTGACTTTGATATATCGATATAAAATATCGGTATATCAAAAACTAAATTTCGATATTTTAAATAAAAATATTGATACATTTATTATAAAAATAGAATATCTATCTAAATAAATACTTTTTCTCTTCAAGTTAATATGTAAACACTAAGTTATTGTACAATTATTATTAAGTATAGGTATTATTATTATTATTATTATTATTTATACAATAATAAGTAATAGTTAATATATTATTATAGAGTATAATTAATAATTAATCCGTATTTTTTATTTTTTAGTTATTTTTTTTTATTCGATTTGTTTAAAATTTTTTTAATATTAATTTTAAATACATTTTAAATACATTACCCATGATATTACAGGTGGCAGGTGAAGTGGAGAATTCACTTGTATTGTTTTCGAAGTAGTTCCCTCTCTCCTCTATCGTCTCTTCTGAAGATTCTCCAGAGGCTTCCAAGTTTTCGATGGAGTCAGTACTAATTTTAAAATTATTGCTATCCTTCATAGTTGAAGGGGTAGATGGGAAAACTGCCAAAGAATCGGTGCTTGAGTGATAAGTCTGCCACCAACAGTAAACTTCTCCAGCGACACAGAGACAGTGTGAATTCGAGTCATAAGAAGGTATCTGAAATAATTTATTTTTATTATTTTACTACAGCATAAATTTACCTGGCGTTGTCCTAGATTTTAAGAAATTTTAATTTCAAACGATTTTGAGTTATTTTTTTCCTTCACTCAAAAATTCCCAGTGGGCACAAATGCCCCAAGACGTTTTTAGGACGTTTTTGGAACACTGGATGTTTTTATAAAGTTTTTTAGCCTGACTTAGGACTTTTTTTAGACGTTCTAAAAACGTCTTTAAATTTCGTGCCCCACTGGGAAATCTGGTTAGAATAACGAGAATTCTGGTTAATCTAATCAGAAAATAATTAATGCTTTAATACTTTAATGTTTTAAATACTTTAATAACTTTTATATACATATAATTTATTTATAATTTATTGATACTGAAGCAGGGCATTGAAGAGATTTTCACGTTGAAACCAAACATCGGGTAAAAATAGGGAAATCCCAACATTTTTCACACTTGATTACCCAGTGGGCACGAAATTTAAAGACGTTTTTAGGACGTAAAGTTCAAAAGATGTTTTTAGAACGTCCAAAAAAACGTCCTAAGTCAGGATAAAAAACTTCCTAAAAACGTCCAATGTTCCAAAACCGTCCTAAAAACGTCTTGAGGCACTTGTGCCCACTGGGTATATTTATGCAAAAATGAAAGATGGTTGTATTAATATATTTCTTGAAAATACTTTAATTTTTTCATGTTCCTTTGAAATCCTTTGACATTTTTGAATTTCATTAAAAATCCTTTCCAATACTTACAAATATTTTTACATAATTGAAAGTCCTGAAAGTATTATGATTTTTTTTTCAGAATTCCTTAAAAACTTTTTTAAATCACTTGAAATTTCTGGAAATCACTTTAAACTTCCTATAAAACCACTTAAAATCCTTTAAAAATCTTAAATAATCTTTAATCCTTAAAAATCTTATAATCCTTTAGGAAATCTTGATATTTTTGAAAATTTGTAAAATCTCTTAAAATATCTTTAAATTCACAAAAATCATTTAAAATCTTGTGAAAATCCATGAAAATTCTTAAATTCTTGGAAGTTCTTTTATAATCTTTTAAACATTTTTATTATCATTTAAAATCCTTTGAAAAAATGAACAAAATGTGTAAATTAATTCAAAATCTTGGAACTCACTTGAATTCTTTAAACATTCTTGAGAATAACTTAAAATCAATTTATATCGCTTTAAATTCTTCTGAAATCCTTTAGGAAATCTTTATATCTTTGAAATCTTGGAAAATATCTTAAAATTCTTTTAAAATCCCTAGAATCAGTTGAAATTTTATCAAACCCTTTTAAATTCCTTAAAATCATTTGCATAAAATTCAATAAAATCTCTTAAATTTCTTTACGAAATTTTATATAATTTTTAAATCTTGTGAAGGCTTCAAAAAATTCTTGTATTCTTTGGAAATTCTTTTAAATTCCCTAAAATCATTTAAAATCTTGTGTAAATCTTTAAATTTATGGATGTTCTTTTACAACGCCTTAAAAATTGTTAACATCTTTTAAAATCCATTGAAAAAATTAACAAAATGTGTAAATTTATTTAAAATCTTGGAGCTCTCCTGAATTCTTTATAAACATTCCTTAAAATAACTTGAAAACTATTTATAAATAGTTTTCAAGTTATTTTATAGCGTTATAATTATAACGCTTCAAATTCTCCTGAAATCCTTTAGGAAATCTTGATATTTTTAAAATCTTGGAAAATATCTTAAAATCCTATTAAATTCCCTAGAATCACCTAAAATTCTTGAAATCTCCTTAAATTCCTTAAAATTACTTGAAATATTTTTTTAATTCTTTTCAATTCTTTAACATCATGTAAGATCCCTTCAAATACCCCCAGAAAATGTTTAATACTCTAAAATCTTGAAATTCCTGTGAATTATTTTGAAATTCTTAAAAAAAAATTTTAAATCACTTATTGGTTCTATACAAATAATTAATACCTCTTTTTCATAACATGACTTGTTTTTAGGAAATCAAATAGTTCAATAATCATGTATTGTAAACAGTGAATCCGCAAAATAGAGTTTTTGAGGTATTGGCTAGTTTTCCTTAAGTAGGTCAAAGCGTTACAAATCTCGCGTGGGCCTTGCCAT
>UCOK01019279.1:0-43310 GCA_900474325.1 Synergus umbraculus
ATGGAATTTGATAAGATTTCTATGTAATATTTATAAGGGATATAAAAGATATAAAGAGATTTTAAATTTTACCGTAAAATTTTAAGAATTTTTCTGGGAATTTTTAGAGATTTTCATAAATTTTAATATGGATTTCAGAAGATTTATGAGTTTGAAAATTTCTCTGGAATTTGTAAGAATTTCATGGGAGATAATCTCTAAAAATTTCTATTTTTAGAGTTTCACTAATTTTAACATAGATTTCCAGAGATTAATAATTTTGAAGGTTTTTATGTGCATTTTTAACGATTTTTAAGTGATTTTTACGAAATTGAAGAGATTTTTAGGATATTAAAACAATTTTGTAGAATTGTATGGGATTTTAGGATATTTCGTGAAATTTTAAGGGACTTTGAAAGGTTTGTAAGAATTTGATGAAGTTTTATGCGATTTCTAATAATTTTAAGTGATTTCGAGAGATTTTTCTAATATTTAAAGGATTTGATGAGAATTTTAAAGGATTTCATGGAATTTGAATTGTTATCATTGAATTTAAAAGAATCTCAATAAGTTTTTGAAAATTTTAAGAGATTTCGACGAAGTTTAACATAGATTTTAAGAGATTAAAAAAATAAAATATAATAAATTATATAATATCGAATAAGAACGTAAATGCGCGCGCGGAGCGCGCGTTCGTTCTTGTTGTATTAAAAAATGAGAATATAACAGGATAATTCCATGCATTTACAAATGATTTGCAAATGCATTTGCAAATGATGGTATTACATGGATTTTTAACGGAATAGCTTGAGGTGGTTTAGCCTCGCGTGAAATTCAATTATGTCATTCATTGCTCTCGTGGCTTTCATAGGGTTACATCGCCAACCCATAGACTGGGATCCCTCCTTCGGATGATCCGCAGATGCGTCATCACAAGTGTCCCTTGATCGCTTTGAAAACGTCACCGCAATCACTGTCCCTCTGCATTACCTTGGAACCTTTGGCAAGCTTTTTCATGTTCGCCAACCCAGTTTTCCACAAAACCAGAGTAGGATATGTGGACAATTAGGTGTATGCTTTGCCGATCATACATAGAAGGCGAGGACACAAACAGAGGGGAAGAACAAGAATGTCAAAGGTTCAAGATTCCTGTGTACTCCTTTCTTTCCTTATGCTCATCGACTCTCGAAGCTGGATTTATTGTCAGTAGAGTTTGATTTAATTGGCCGATTACACGGGTAATTTCACTACCGATCTTCAATCCTCGGTCTATAAGGATCACTTTAGGGGTGACCTCAAAGGGTGCTTAGACTTACGGGTATTGTGTACTAAATCCTTTCCATTATTCTAACACTGATTTTATCAAAAAGTAACGTTCAAGTATCAGAGTGTATAGGATTTTCTCATGATAAAATCTGTCATAGAAACCATAATGCTATAGAGCATAATGTAAATGTTCTTTATAAATTGAGTTTATTCCTTTATTACTATTAAACCCAAAGTGTAAACTACATGTACATCTATAACATATTGTATGAAATAATGTAGATTCCAGGGAATGAGAACAGCATATATGTTTCTAATCAAACTATGTTTCAAACATAGGAGGGAATATACCATATATATATATATATATATGTATAGAAACTTCTCTATTTACAAACTTCATTAAAACAAAATCTAATTCCAGAGAAACGCGTTTGATTAATTTCAAGTAAATAATCAAACATGAAGACATTAATTAAAATTGAACCAAGAGAAGTTTAAACCTCTTCAATTACACGTTGGAGTTAATTTACTGTATCAACACGACATAATGCTATATACATTTCACAAACTAGGGATTATTATCATATAGCTTTACAAAATATTCTGCACTGAAGAAACAAGTGTCAATAAATCGATGACAACCACAGTACAAACATAAAG
Source organism: Synergus umbraculus (assembly GCA_900474325.1). NCBI lineage: Eukaryota > Metazoa > Arthropoda > Insecta > Hymenoptera > Cynipidae > Synergus > Synergus umbraculus. The sequence goes on from UCOK01019279.1 coordinate 1,909, forward strand.
GTGCTATCTTCTGAATAAGCCCCATGTTAGCCCTGATTGTTCCAACAACAATACAGAAAATGACTTGGGCGTGTTTTATAGTGCCCCCGGAAGTGCCTAATGGGTTTTGTGTCTCGTCGATTAACATCGTGGCTGGCATTCACAACCAGGAGAATATTCATGTCCTCTTTGATTTAATAAACTTCTACTTGTTCCAAGTGCCAACCCTAGACTTTTCCTAAGGGTCGAGGGTTGCAAATTCTGATCTCGAAAAGGAACTAAAAAAATCTGAAAAAACTTTCGAAAACTCGTTCTCCTTTCTTCTGGTCTAGGAATCAGAACTAGGTCGAGGTTTACACCTCTTCACCGGAGCAGTTACACCACACACGAGATCCTATCCATGATTACATGTATATGTAAACCTGGGACCAGAGAAGTCTCACAATGAAAATTGAGTTTCATAACCGGGAAGCGGGACAATGTGCCGAAATTGCGTTACAACGAGGGTTCAGATTTATACTCTTAGTGCCGTTGATGGTCTCATGTTGGAATAGGCAACAGGGACATGTGTTTTCTACTTGTTGCAAGGGAATAATTACCCCTTGTATGGCAAAAAATGACAATAATAGCCCATAATTCCTCCCAAGGTCCACGTCGTGCCTTTTGCGGCCTTTCGGATGATTTCGTCACGGATACCATGCATGGTTTTATCCCATGGGGTGAAAAGAATAAGGAAAGGCAAATTCTCTGGAAAAAGTATTGAAGGGGATGAATCCAGTTTTATTGCGACAATATATAGATAACGGATCTGAATTCTTTCTTGCGTTGCAAATTTTCTTTAAAAAGAACGAACGCGCGCGCGCATTTATTTTTTTTAAATTTTATATAATTTATTATATTTTATATAATCTCTAATCTCTTAAAATCTATGTTAAACTTCATGAAAATGTTTAAAAATTCCAAGAAACATTTGAGAACTTGTGAAATCGCTTAAAATTTGTGAATATCTTAAAATTTTCAGAAACTTTTTGAGATTCTTCTAAATTCAACAATAACAATTCAAATACCTTTTATATCCTTTAAAATCTATTAAAAGTATTAGAAATATCTTCAAATTCCATGAAATCCTTAAAAATATTACGAAATCCTAGAAACCTTTTTAAATTCCATGACAAACTTTAAAATCTCTTAAAATTCCCAGAAAAATTCTTGAAATTTTAAGGTATCATTTAAAATCTCTTTATATCTTTTATATCCTGTAAAAATATTACATAGAAATCTTATTAAATTTCATGAAATCCTTTAAAATTCTCACAGAATCATTAAATAGCAAAAAAATCTCTTGAAATTACTTGAAATTATTAGAAATCTCATAAAATTTCACGAAATATCCTAACATTCTGTACAATTCTACAAAATCGTTTTAGTATAATAAAAATCTCTTTAATATTGTAAAAATCACTTAAAAATCGTTATTAATGCACATAAAATCCTTCAACACCATTAATCTCTTGAAATCCATCTTAAAATTAGTCAAAATCTGTAAAAAGTTCTAGCAAATTGTGGAAATGTTTCAACTCTCTAAATCTCTTAAAATCATTATAGATTTCATCAAATTCCATGAAATCCTTAAAAATATTAAGAATTTATTTAAGTATCTGAAAAATCTCTCGAAGTCACCTAAAATTATTAGAAATCTCATAAAATTCCTTAAAATTTCAGGATAATATTTCAAATTTTTTAAAACCTCATAAAACTCTTACAAAGCTGTTAAAACCCCAAAAATTTCACGAAATATCCTAAAATTCCATACAATTCTAAAAAATCGTTTTATTATCCTAAAAATCTCTTAAATTTCGTAAAAGTCACTTAAAAATCGTTAAAAATGCACATAAAAACCTTCAAAATCATTAATCTCTTGAAATCCATGTTAAAATTAATGAAAATCTCTAAAAATTTCTAGGAAACTGTGGAAATTTTTCAACTCTTAAAATCTCTTAAAATCATTAAAGATTTCATCAAATTCCATGAAATCCTTAAAAGTATTACAAAATCTTTTATAAATTAGAAATATTTTTTGAAAACCCTTAAAATATGACGAAAACCTTCGAAATCTTTGTAAATTCTACAAAATCTTTTTAAAATACTAAAAAGCTTGTGAAATTCCTCAATAAAATTCCCTATACAGTTTTAAATTCCTTATTTAAATTCCACAACATACATATTTTAAAAGTCATAAAAGTACCTTCAAGTCTGATTGAAATCTCATCAAAGTCGTGAAAAATTCTAAAAATTCCCAGAAACTTCTTGAAATTCTTTAAAATTCTACCATAACATTTAAAATTCCATTATCTCCCATGAAATCTTTAAAAATTCCATAAAATTCCCTTAAAATTCCTAGATTTTCAATGTACCTATTTTGAGTTTAGACTCGTGACAAAATGATTGTTAACGAAACCAAAATCAAAATTTCAAATTCAATTCACGCGGAATTTACGATGCGGCAAATTTTCGACTTCGACTCAATCATCTTTTTAGAATAGATGCCACTCGCTCCTATAGAAAACAATTACTTTTCTGTTTTTTACTTTTCTTTACTTTTCACCTGCTAAAAAAAGCAAACGGAAGGATTATGACAAAAGTTATATTTTTGGATATTGGAAGAACCTTTTGAATTATACTAAGGTTTGATCGCAGCTATTGAATTCACATCCGGGTTTTTGAGAATTCAGCTTTCAACACTGTAACAACTGTAAGCACTTTAGATCGCACTTTTGTCCAATATTGTGTGCCCCAAACATATATTTCTTCAGATGTCTATTGTCAAGGGTCGGTTATGGACGCTTTTCCATTGCACACCTATTGTCAGTGAATCTATTGCCCTATATGGCCTATGGATTTACTTTTTAACACCGGATATTCAATTGTTGGTCCTCCTGCTTAGTAGCAAATTACACGGACTTTTGACCTGTTGAGAAAATCATTGTCGAAACGTCCTCACGCCAAAAGCTCAACAATCTCGAACTGTGTTTGATTTTTCTTTTATATAATCACTTTTCATTGATAAAATTAAAAATTAAAATTTGTATCTTTCAAAAGTCAAGCTAATATTTGCCTCAAAGGCTTTTCATTCTCACATTCCAACTCTAACTTTCCCATAATAAAAATGAAAAAGGTTTTAGAGTTCTTACCCGAAAATAATAATAATAAAAAAAAACATAGATTTGAAATACAAAACTTGTAAAAAAAGAGTCTCCAAAGAGTTTGTTTATAAACCGTATATAAATTTTAGTATTTTATTGCCCAAAAAATGCCCAAAAGTCGCAAATCCTGAAACTGGGATGCTGTAAACTTTAAAACAGAATAGAAAGTCAAAATTCCCTTAAATATTGCTTTACGAGGAAAACAATAAAAGCCAACTCGAAGACTAGCGATACGCAAAGCGACAAAATGCTGCAATTGACTTTATAACATTTTCCGAAAAGTGTCAATTTCGAAATTTATGATAGTTAGCAGAACATTAGTTGGAATTTACAAAGGCAATTTTCGCAAAATTTGAGGGTAGATAATCAAAATGTTCAGACCTTCAACCTTCGTCAAGCGTATCCCAAGCAGTAAACTAAAATGGCTATGACAAGCAAACTGCAGTTGGTTATGTCCAGTACAATTGATCATTATAAAAATGGCTGCACTTTGGCATGGTAAACGAAATTTCAAAGATCCACAAGTGGTAATAAACGTCCGCTTGAATTTTAACTTAATATTCTATAAATCTATATGGTGGAGTCTGGGGACTGACTTCTTGACCATCGCTCCTCTGTGTCCTTTGGGCCCAGTCCCATTGGTATTCACGTTTCTTGAGGCACATTGGTAGACTCGTTGACTTTTAGCCAAACACCTTTTGTGCCTATTAGCTACAGAACTTTTCCTTTATGAATGTTGGGCCTCAAAAGCTCCATCTAAATTGGCTTAACGACTCCCTTTGAGTCATTTAGATTTTGTATGCAGTTTACAATTGTAATGTTTTCTTCTCTTCTGAGATGTATTGACAATAATTCCGTCAGTTCTTACCTTTTCTCTGAATCAGAATATTGCATAGTTAAAGGACAATTTTCTTCGGCTTCTTATTTTTAATCTAAAGAAGATATCTGACTGTAATTTTCGGAAATGACAGGAAATATATCAGTGCACGTCGGTCTTATCATTAAAGTTTGTATTTTATTTAAATATACTGCAGTTTTAGTTAATTTTTTACATTTTAATGTAAATGAGAGCAGGGCTTTAGAGCCCTGATTAATAATGAAAGCAAGTAGTACATGTCAAGTAGAGCAAGTATCAAGTAGAATAAGTAGACGTAAAGTAACAGCAAAGTTTCATTGGGAGCGGCAAATTTGCGCCAAATTTTGAATTTGGAACAAGGAGACGTAAAGTACCGTCAAATTTCGATTCGGGCTGTTTTAATTTGCTTTAAAAAATTTTTAAATTAATTAAAATATCAGTATTTAGAGAAAATACAAACTTTAATGAGAAGACCGCCATGAGATATATTTTTTACGTTAAAAATAAGAAGCCAAATAAAATATATATGGTACGGTCAATAAATAATTTTGAAAATCGAATAAAATAAAATTATTAATTAAATTTCCTATTATTATTTCTCAATTAAAAAAAATATTTGACTACATTCCTTATAATAAAAAATACTTTTTATCTGTATGTGTAAAATATTCATATAGCAATATTCTTTACATTTTAGTACCTGTTATAAAACATGCAACATTTCTCATTATGCAGAAATACTTTATTGCAGAATAACAGTTTTAAAATTGCTTTCAATTTAATTAATTGCCACTTAATTTATTTTAGAGAGAATGCATCTTTATTCAAACATTTTTAATTCACATATTTTTATATCCTCACTGCTACATATTATTATTACAAACAATCTCTTATAACTTGTTGAACGACATTGGTAGCCGCAAGGCGGGCTTCGCTCAATGCTACTACACAATTGATTTGGTCATCGCAACTTGAAATACTTAATATGTGTTTCATAAAAACAACATGAAGTTTAGTCATACCACTATTATAGCAGGCTACAGTTATTCCAGGATTTTTCAATAGGGCATCCTAAAAACAAAAAAAAAAACAAATTGTCACTCGAATTGTCATAAAATAATTACAGATAAGTTTTATAAATTTCAAACATTACGAATAAATTATTTTCTTGTTCCTTAATGATGTTTTCCCATTTCTTCGTGGTCTCTTGGTCTGCAATTGCGCTCTAAAATATAATAAATTATTATTATTCATGGAACGCAATAATGCACATAGTAATATATAACGTAATTCATTTTCAAAACACCAGATAGTTTCTACATATTATTTTACGGGATATTTCTATTAAATCTGTTCCTGAAAGAAAGTTTTCTTTAATATAAAGAAATTTTTACTTTAATTATTAAAATAAATGTTTTGATTTAAAACAAATTTTTTTTAATGTCACTAACAATATGTCTACGTAGAGAATGTAGAATGGCATGAAAAAAATGGATTTAAGGTAACCAAAATGCAATTTCTTTATAAACAATTTATATTTTTTCAAATTTAATGCTTTTATATTCAGAAAAAACAATTCATTAATGTACGTTTTTAAACTTGTATGCAGAAAATTCCAAAATTTTGGATAAATTGTAATAAATTTCCGAAATCGCGAAATCTATTGAAAATTATCAAAATTATTCAATTATTATTATTATTTCGATTGACCAAAATGAAATAGCGTACCCTGTATAATAATTTGTAATTAAACCTTGTCTTTTTACACATATGAAAAATAAAAGTACAATATTTTCTTTTTCCAGAATTCTACTCTACGAAATCAAAATTCTCTTAAGAAAACGAAATGGGATTAAATATGAACTTGAATGGTACTTACTGCGCAAAACAGCACAAGAAGGGCAAATACTTTCACAGAAGTCTTCATGATTTTGACAGTAAACTCACAATAGCTCACAACAGTTAATTCAGTAATTAATTAATTTTTAGTTGCGCGGCTTAGGCTTTAAATACACCGTCAAATCTATGCACTTTACTCATGCGTTTTATCATATCTGAAGTTGTGATATAGTCGAGGATTCACCGCACGAATCCCGCCTATCGAGATCGTCGATTAAATCAAATTAGCCTATCGAGATCATCGATTAAATTAATTTAGATTAATAGAATGGAACGCTGTCTGAATTAGAATCGGTGGCCACTCGCGGTACGATTTTTGGGTAGATTGCCAGCCCATCGAGACGACCTTCGATGCCCCAAGTGCAGTCCCTGACCGATTTTAATGATCTTGATATATTTTTTAGAGGACGGAAATCTAAGCGAAATGTATTTTTTTATCTGTCATTAAATGGTTTAAGGGGATGAAAGAGCCCCTCAAATTTAGGGGTAAAAATTAACTGTTTGATTGGTGCACATATAAGAAATTAATTTTCATTGAAACCGATTGAAAAATTGTGTCATAATAAGGGATGAAAAAAGATATTTCCCAAAATGGAAGCCCTTAGTTAGGGGGAGACTCAAACTTTATTTTGGCATAGATTTACCCAAAATATCGATTTTCAAAAAGAGTTTTCCAATGGTTTTTCCTAAAAATAAAAAAAAATTAGATATGCCATCAAAATCCTCTGCTTCTACAAGATTATCTGTGTGATAATATTGTTAAAACACTTTTAATATCAATGACAAACATTTATCGCGTAAATCCAATAAAATAAAAAATAGAAAGATACCACAATCAGCCGGAAATATCTTAATTAAAAATCTCTGTATTATAAAAAATTCCCGCTGCCGCCGCACATTAATTTCAGTTAATACTTTCAAAAAACATATCCAAAAAGAAGTATACATTCAAAAATAATATTCTCCCGTCATGAAACAATCCTATTTAATTAACGAACTGAAAATGTTACTAAAAGAATTCAAATCTGAGTCTAAAGACACAAAGTATCGCGCCCCTAAAATACTTCTGAGCTTATTTCAGCCATTAGGTCTTTCATCAAGATTCGCGCTTGCTGGACTCCCCGTTTCCTCTTTTATGCTCTTAACAGAAAAATCTCAACATCTACCCTTCTAGACACCGTGTGCCATATAGGCCTAAAGGCCTTTTAATTAATTACTCTCGTTTTGTGTATCGCATGAAATTTTTTGCCTTTGAGCTTTGTGAGCTTAAAAGAATATTGAAGAAGTTTGGTTGACACTTAAAGGGCGCATGCGTGCGATTCATATAAGCACAGGCATTTTCTTTGCATCCCTGGGCAATTGCCCTGTAATATGCATATATGTAAGAGATCTCACATTATATATATATATATATATATATATATGTGTGTGTGTGCGGGTAGGTCGTAGGTAGGTACTTAGCTATCGTCACCACCTTTTTTCAATGCCAATTAGCACCGCCGCACCGGTTAGTGCAACTCCACCGCGGGCATTCAGGCCACATATTTTCGCGCTGTGCGTCACTTTGTCCCGAGCAAAATGACGAATTATACGGAGCGCGACTCACACGGTTTTCTGCGCACACCCACGTTTCTCTCTGAATATTAATACGTTAAACGCGATGAGAGGCAAAGGGTTGAAGGGAGGAGGAAAAAGACCCCTTCAGCACCCGCCGCTCCAACTGTAATTGGCGTTGCGCTTTGAAGTCTGCGTTTTCCAGTCAGCTTTGTAACTGGGTGTCGAATAAACGACGCGATTAAATTACCATTTTCGATTTAGAGAGATTATTTTCATAACCGCTACAGTCGAGCCTCAGTGCTGTCAAAGGGCGGTTTATTAAGTCACTTTTTAGGATTCGTAGGAATTAGCGCAACTTATACTCTCTCAACTGAGAGAGTATAAGCATTTAGTGAGCATTTTCACTAAACAATTCTTAATAATTCAGATTGAGAGAGTGAGATAATAAATAACTGGAAACTGACATGCATTGGGTCCACTTCTGTCATATTTCATACTTAAGGAGTAAACACATGGTTTGAAGATTTCAACTTCAAAGGTTTAAGGCTCCTGGTGACCCATTGTTAGATTCAAGCCATCCTTTCAATATTTATGACAACGGCGGAAAAAATTACCTCTACCAGCATCCAGCGCTTTCCTAAATCTTAAAATTCGGGGCGAGAAAGCCCTTTCATCCAAAATAGTGTACAACAACTGCTAAACATCTGGAATTGTCTAGGGATGCGCACCTCGAGATTTTTTTATTTTATGATCTGAAGCTTTCTAAGACAATTTTTTCTGCTGTTGAAAATCTTTAAATTATGCGTTTGAAAATGGATTATTATGCGAAATTCGGCTTCAAAATTCTGAATTGTGCGAAATTATGTTATGAAAATATCAGAAGTATAATTATAATTTAAATATTTAATACTGTATAAATATTCAAATTATAAATATACTTCTCATATTTTCATATTTTGTATAAGGATATTTTTACGTTATTAAGTTCATCAAAATGAAAAGGACAAGATTTTACATTTGATATTAAAGTAACACAGATAAAAAAACGTAATTGTAAAATTATTTAAATAAGTCTATAGTAAATTCATTCGGCTGAAGATTCAAACGTCTACCCAGACGAATTTTTTTTCTTCAAACCTCAAAGATTCTCCCTAAAAGAAAAAGAAATTGTTTTTGCAAATAATATTTTTAGTTGTTGACAAGAGATCTTTGATATGAAAAAAATCCGTCCAAGTAAACATCTGAAACTTCAGTCCAATGAAAATATTATATTCTCATTTTTTTTATTTATTTAACTTGGAAATACCATCAACGATTATTTAAATTACTTATTTATACATAATTTTTAGTTTTAAGTGCAAAGTAAAAATAAAATCGTCTGACTTAAAACATTTATTCAGCCCAATAACAGATTTTATAGAAATTTACCTTCAAAATGAGTCTAAAAATTCTTTTAAATGTTGATTAATTCGAAATTTGTTCTTATTTTTATAAAATATTGAGATTTGACGTTTTTATGCAATATCCTTGAAAATTGACAAAGTAATTTCATTCTCGTCTCATTTTAAGCAGAATCTTGATAGCTTAATCATTTAAACTAAGATTTTCTAATGTTTATCTATTAAAAAAAAATTCCATGCAGGGTAACGATACTGTTTCATATTTGAAAACATTTCCTAATGGTTACTTTAAAATTAAACGTAATCGCGCCAAAAAACTAGTGGCGCACTCTGTAGATTAGAAAAAGCGTTTACAATATTACATCTATTCGAAAATTCTCGGTAATTTATTTTTTGTCCTTCTCTTTCCTATAGCGCCATCTTTTCCTAGAAAAAGAAATCGTTATAGGAAAGAGAAGGACAAAAAATAAATTACCGAGAATTTTCGAACTCTAACTGCAGGTAACCACAGGTTGCCACAGGAGTGGTAAGATCAGAAGAATTTTGTCTACGCGTCGGGAAACACTTCTAATTTATTTAGTCGCGATAAGTGCAAAATGATGTGAAAACGATGTAAAAATTATGCGATAGAAAAAAATTATACAGATTCCACGATATAGAGTCTTATTTATTTAACTTAAACGGTCGCTGGAAAATTTCTTTCCGATTTTTCGTCTCGTAAAAAGCTTGCCATAATATAAATAAATATAATTTCACAGAAAAAATTAGAGGTTCCACGCTTTTGCAGCTCCGTTGAAAATGTGGTTCCTTTAGAATCTGTCAAAATCGGGGTGTTAATCAGAAGTAAAGAACTACTAAAAGTGATTCTATTTATGACATGAAGTTATCTGTAAAGGCTCTTTTACTTGTTTTTGTTTTTGCTCATCTGTTCAGTGTTCTCAAAGTTGGCTCCCTGCGCGCGCAGCGTGTGTTAGAAAAATTTTGAATCGCGCGCCACATTACAGCCAATGGCAGAATTTCTCTAACACACGCTGCGCGCGCAGGGAGCCAACTTTGAGAACACTGCATCTGTCAAGTAATGTGGTTATTTTGGACGACAAAATTTGGTTCCTTTGGATCCATTTTCGAAAAAGAGTGAATTTCACACCGTAGGAGTTCTGGTTTGTTGCATCTCCATTGGAACCCAAAAGTGGTTCCATTTAAGATACTAGTTTTTACAGTGTTAAGTAAAAACAATACAAAAATCATTTAAAAATAAGCTAAATCAGTTAATTAATTGAACAGTATCCAGTGTCAATAAAATAATGTTTTTAGTCCAACAAAAAGACTCAACAAAAAAATTTGGTTTATAGAACCAAACAGTTTTCTCAGTGATAGAAATTTCATTTAAAGTCGTCATGTTTTCAGTAAATCTTACTGATTACAACAGTGTATTCTACTAAACAAGTGAAACAAACTATTTCATGCTCAATTTCGAGAAAGCCTTCTTTTTACTCAACACACCTTACTAAAAACACCCATTTATATAAGAACATCATATATATTATTCCTTTTCCTATAAGATTAATTAGATTCCTCGTACACGTCTGTCGGAATCTTTTCTTTCGCTTTCTTCCGGCTGATGATAATGGCAGTAGAGGGTATGAAGTTTATTTTGTACTCCATGAATACAACCAAGTTCCTTGCTTGAATGGAAAATGTATTGCGCTTTGTTGAGGAGACAAGGCGAATTGTTTGATTTCGGTTAGCTTATGGCGCACTGCACATATATTTAACAGAATGTATACAGTCATTTGTAGGTGCGTACCTACATTCTACATTTCTACATTGCTACATTGCTACAATTCTACATTTCTACAATCAAACACAGCGACACAGAGGCTGACTGGCGTGCAATTCATAGAGGTAACGTCGGGAGAGTGATATCGTCTCTGTCGTACTCGTAGGTGCGCGCACCCTAGCTCTAATTAAGTAAATGCCTCGGAGCTCCAACATGGTGACAATGTTCGCAGTTTCGCACCCTTACGATGTAAATCTACTACTCACCACGGTCTCTTGCTCTTTCTCTTTCTGTTTCTCATTCTCTCTCGCTCTCTTTCTCTCTCTCTCTCTCTCTCGGTCTTTCTCACCCCGAACTCTAGGCCGTCATCATCCACTCCAAATTCATCTTCCTCTTCCATCAACACACGGCACTAACTCGCTTTAATTAAACGCTTTTGCATCACGATTCCAGAAGCAGTGAGCGAGCTGATATAAAAGCTCGGCAAGAATCGTAAGGTGTCAGCCTAGAAGAGTAGAGTTTTCATCTCCATGAGAGAAAGAGTCTCACAGAGAGAGCTTTACCACAAATGTCTCTGACGACTGCTCGGACGCTTTCTCTTAATACCCTACACTTATGAGTTGTGTGAGTTTCTGCACTTTGACAAATGAGGAAAAATGAGAGAAAACTGTGACATGTGGCGCATTATAATCTTTAAGCTCGGAAATTCTTTTAACAATTCAATCCAAAGACATTGCAATCTGTATTACAATAAAAATGATGAAAATCAATTTTATTATGAATAGTCAAAAGTGTAAATAAACTGAAGTGTAAAAAGCGAGGTGAAGTGTAAAAGTACAAAAAAAGAATAGTGTAAATTTCTTGAAACTCATCTGAATGAGTCACAATGATGGAAAAGAATGGTGAACTCGAACGAAGAAAAGGCTCTTGGTATTTTTTGTGTGTGATGTACCTTTTCCGGTCTAACATAAGACAAGAAGAAGGTCCGTCGCACTTTTTTCCGGAAGAATTCTTTGATGCATTGTCACAACGTTTGTAGGTAGATAGATCCAAATCTTTCATCCGTAACGTGAAAATGGTCACCGTTGATCGTTTTAGAACGAAGAAGTGCCGCACCTGGCAGCTTCCTTTTGAGCGGCATTATCTAGCCACAATTCCGAAAACATGCCTTCGCACAAAGTTGTAAACTCTCTTTCTGGACCTCTCTTTCATCCCGCGAATGGATAATGTCCTTTCATCCTTTCACGGACGGATATTCGTTTTCATTGTCCATCGACACTTTGCACAAACGCGAAAACGCCCTTAGAGGGTTTCTTTTCGTTTCGACATGCTGCTGAGCGCATGTCTGCTCCAGAGAATATGACAATTTTTTCTTTTAGCTGGAAACAAGGTCTTTTGGATTCTAAGGGCCGATTCAACCAACTGTGATTAAATAATTCCGAATTTAATCAGTTCAATGCGTTCCACCATCTTTTAAACCATGCATAATTAAAGTAGTTTAATCGCTGTTTAAATTAATCAGATATTTTTGTCTGATTAGCGATTTAACCAGCGATTAACAGGGGTCAACATCAACATGACATCAAAGTTTAGTTAAAGTGAAGTGAAAAGTACTTTTATGTCAATATAAAACTATTTGTAACTTTGATGATCTTTCGATGCATGTCAATTGCGCATGCGTATTACGTATAAAACAATATTTTTCAGAATTTTAAACTATGCGCGAATAATATTAATAATAATCTTCATAATAAAAAGAATTAGCTTCAATTAATTAATGTAATTATTTAATGCCATATTAAATTTATATTTACAATTTCCAGGATACAAATGCAAGAGGACTTGACTCGACCTATTTTAGTTATAAAAGGTATCTATCTTTAATACATATAATGTAATTATCTTTAAAATAATTAAATAGTAATTCCTTGTAATAATAATAACAATATCTGTTTCATTTTGCAGGGATGTCACTTTATCTTTCTATTCTAAAAAGATGATTGAGTTGAAGTCGAAATATGATCGTAACGCCTATTCAGCACTCCTGTAAGTATCGTAAGTATCGTAAGTATCGTAAGTCGTGTAAGTATCGATAGTGATTTTCGACAATCGATTCTTGCCTAATCGAAAATTCCGCGCGAATTGAATTTGAAATTTTGAATTTGGTTTCGTTAATAATCATTTTTTCAGGAGTCTAAACTCAAAATACATTGAAAATCTAGGAATTTTAAGGGAATTTTATGGAATTATTCAAAGATTTCATGTGAGATAATGGGATTCTAAATTTTATCGTAGAATTTTAAAGAATTTCAAGAAGTTTCTGGGAATTTTATTGAGGAATTTCAAAAGCTTTTTAAGATTTTTAAAAGATTTTGTAGAATTTAGAAAGATTTCGAAGGTTTTTGTCAAATTTTAAGGGTTTTCAAAAAGCTGTAAATTTTTTAAGGGTTTTCAATAAATTTTTAAAAAATAGTGTGGAGTTTTGATGGAGGTTTATGAGATTTCTAATTATTTACATAAAAGTATTTCAAGAGATTTTTCTGATTTTTAAAAGATTTTGTGAAATTTTAAAGGATTTTATGGAATTTGATAAGATTTCTAATGATTTTAAGGCATTTTAACGTGGATTTTAAAAGGTTTATGATTTTGAAAATTTTCGTAGAATTTTAAGAGATTTCAGGATATTTCGTGAAATTTTAAAAGAATTCATGCAATTTTAAGAAATTATACAGAATTTAAGGGATTCTAAATATTTTCCAAATTATTAGGATTTTTAAGAGTTTTTAAAGAATTTTAAAAGATTTCGACGAATTCAAGCGATTTTTAAGATTTTCATGAAATTTTGAGGATTTGGAAACATTTTGAAGGAGTTTCAAGGGGTTTGAAGGAATTAAAATTTAAAAATTTTCATTTTAAAAGATTTCTAAAAATTGCGAGATTTTATATAATTTTTCAATATATCTAATAATTTTACAGGGTTTCAAGAGATTTATCTAATTTTTAGAAGATTTTGTAAAATTTTAAAGGATTTCATGGAATTTGATGAAACTTTTAATGATTTGAAGAGATTTTATGAGTTGAGACATTTCCAGCGGTTGCTAGAAATTTTTCGAGATTTTCAGTAATTTTAACATAGATTTCAAGAGATTAATGATTTTCAAGGTTTTTATCTGCATTTTTAACAATTTTAAAATATTTTTAAGAGTTTTATAAGGTTTTAAGGAATTTGAAATATTATCCGAAAATTTTAAGGTATTTTATGAGATTTCTAATAATTTTAAGTGATTTTAAGAGATTTTTCTGATATTTAAATAATTTTGTGAGAATTTAAAAGGATTTCATAGAATTTGATAAGATTTCTATATAATATTTTTAAGGGATATAAAATATATAGAGATTTTAAATTTTACCCTAAAATTTTAAGAGATTTTAAAATTTGTCATGGAATTTCAAAAGGTTTCTAGGAATTTTTAGAGATTTTAATGAATTTTAACGTGGATTTCAGAAGACATATGAGTTTGAAAATTCTTTTCGAAATTTTAAGGATTTCATGGAATTTGAAGATATTTCTAATACTTTTAATGAATTTTAAAGGATATAAAAGGGATTTGAATTATTATCATTGAATTTAAAAGAATCTCAAGAAGTTTCTGAAAATTTTAAGGGAATTTCACAAATTTTAAGCGATTTCACAGGTTTTCAAAGGTTTCTTGGAATTTTTAGAGATTTTCACAAAGTTTAACACAGATTTTAAGAGATTATAGAAATAAAATATATTAAATTAATAAAATATTGAAAAAGAACGTTCTTTTTATAATAAACAGTAGAAAATTTTTCTTAAATACAAAGGAAAAAGTTTACAAAATTTTCCCAAATTTTGTATCTTTTTTCTATATATATTTAGAAATTTTTCCCAACAAATCGGAAATTTTTCCAAGCAGGTGGGAAATTTTTCCTAGATGCTCCGGAAATTTTTCCAAACAGCTTGGAAATTTTTTCTATATTGTCTCTACCTGAACCTAAAGCAATTGTAAGGTCGCTTTACGGTATAATGTAGATGGCTATATTGTTATTGCTTTATGACTGAGCAGATGATAGGAAATGTTTGGGTTTCCCTCGGAGTTCCTTCTGTTTCACTAAAGCCAATATTTGTTATTCCATTATATTACCGTTCTGGAAAAAGGATTATGAATAGGTCTAAATGTACAACTTTATTTATACTACTACCTACTATACTTCTACCTCCCATTTTCTCATTTCTATGGAAACTTTTAGAGTTTCAATTGTAAGGGACGACCCTTGATTGTTAATCATAATCCTGTAACACTCATAGTAACTTAAATAGGCGTACTTTGTATTTATTACCGTCGGAATTCATAAAATATTCTATATTTAGAATATTTTATATCTATATTTCCCTGCATTATTTATTTCGTTTATTGCATTTTCTATAAAATTTCCGCATATTTTCCTTTTCATTTTCGAAAATGGCGAAAATGGCCCCTATAAAAAAAGTCAAGGAATAGAAACGCTTCAATAATAAAGCCCTTAATTCTCCAAAAAAAAAAGTCAAAACTTAAGTTGTGTAACTAATTGTTGGTCGTTCTTCACAAAAGATACATTTTTCATAATAACACTTGTGGAATTCGGAGATCGTTTAATTAACGGAAAAAGAATTAATTAAGCGAAGAATTAAGCTTCCCATCTTTTTCCTGGCAGAAATTTTTTCCGGATTTGCTACGGCATTTTTAAATGAGTTGCTGGTCATGCATTAACGGATCGAGGATCTTGGTATTTATTTAATTAATTCTCCATTTTGAGAATCTTAATAACAAGGTCCCATTGTCAATCGAGCGTATATAATATAATAGTTTCTCAGCCGGATTGACAGGGAGGCGGGCTGAACACTCAAAAGCCAGTGTTCCGATTAACTACGGAGAGCCAGCAAAAAACATGACTGTCTTTTCGGTTACGAAATACCCTTTCGTTCCGCCAAAGATTTTTCATTGTTCCTGATAATGTTGATTTCCTCCTTCGAAAAGGGGCGAGCGACTTCCATTGATCGCTGGCTTTATTTTAACACTCTAAAGAATGAATGGGGCCGGCCAGAGAAACAAAAACTATATAAGAAGAAACAAAAAGGGTCTCTTTGTTGGAAAATGTACTGTATCCTTGATATCTCGGCATATTATGGATATTTTTTAATGAAACAAAATAGAAAATATTCCTTGTAAGAAATTTGTCAAGGAAGTGCGGGAAATTTCGGGAAAATGCGAGTAGTTGCCAAAGAAAATAGAAATTGACATTTATGCTAACTATTTTTTGTGTCGCATTATTTAATTAATTATTATTAAATTGTTATTATTATTTAATTATTTATCGTTTATTTAACAGATTTTAGAAAATTTCGATGGATTACGAAGGATTATAAAGAATTTCCAGGCATTCTTTGGGATTCTTTGGGTTTCTAATGATTTCAAGAGATTTTCATTAATTTTGAACGATTTTAAGTGGTTTCTAGGAATTTAAAGAAATTAAAAGCGATTTGTATATAATATTTACAAGATTTAGTGAAATTTTAAGGAATTCAAAAGTATTCCTAGGAATTTCAAAAAATTTCAGCGAAATTCTAAGAGATTTTTAGGAATTGAAAAAGATTTTGGAGTTTTTCGAGAAATTTAAAGGATTTGATATGATTTTGAGGAATTTTAAAACAATTAATGAAAATTTAAGTGTTTTCATGCAATATTAAAAAATATGAAACGATTTCATCGAATTTTAAAATTTGTTCATTAATTTCAAGAAATTTCACTGAATTTTAAGAGATTTCCAAGGTTTTCGTAAATTTGATAGAATTTTAAGCTTCTTATTTTCAGTCTAAAAAAGATATCGTTGAAATTTTTGGAAATTACACAAAATATATGGCGGTCTTCTCATTAAAGTTTGTATTTTTAAATACTGCCATTTTAATTAATTTTTAAACTTTCAATCTGAATGGGAACAGAGATCTAGTGCATTCGCTTCGTCATTAATCAGAGCACTTAAGTCCTGTTCCCACTTACGTTATTAAAAAGGTAAATATTCATTAAAATTGCAGAATTAAAAAAAAATACAATCTTATGAATGCGAAGACTGAAGTGCACTGATATATTTTCTGTCATTTCCAAAAATTTCAGCGAGACATCTTCTTTAGTTTAAAAATGTGTTTCCAGATTTTTTTTAGATGAGGCCACCACGAATTTTAAATTTTAATAAATAAATAATCCTAGCTTCGGCTATCTAGAATTAAGAAATTTTTTTAAAAATCTTTTGGCACTTAATATATAATAGCTACAAAAACCCAGCGAAACAGTTTAATTCGAATTTAATTCGAGTTGCACGGTCATGTAATTTCAAAAATAATGACCCACAATTATTTTGCAATCAAGGAATGCATATATCCTGCCGAGATAAGCAATATTTTGACAGAAATTCACTTGTCTTTTAGCTAGAAACATGCAGTTCCAAACACTTTTAATTGCTGTTTTACTGGTGGTAAATAATTCAAGTTTTTTTAGTGGTAAATAATCGATAATTCGTTTTTTATCAATAATAATTCCCTAATTGTATTTTTTATTTGTTTTATAACAGACAAATACTCAGTGCCTTGTGAGAATTCGACGTATGGAATCAGTTGAGTTTCTGGACAATTTTACTGAGTGCAAAAAAAGACTTGGAGTATCAGATGGTGAGAAATATAGTGAATAGATTAATATTAATTGGAAAATATTGAATAACCAAAATTATTCTTCCTATAACAGAAATTATGAAAACTACAGAAGATTATTGGCAGGATGAAAAGCTAAAGTGCTTACTGGCTTGTATGTTTGAAAAAGACGGACTTGTGAGTTCATTTTTAATAATTCAGATATTTTTACTGTAAAATGGAAGATAGATTTAATGATTTACGTGTTTTAAAAATTTATCTTTTACAGTGGAATGCGGATCAAACATTTAATATAGACCAATTCATGAAAGAATTTTCAGAAGACACTGAACTTGAATCAAAGAAAACGGCAACAATAAAAAGAATTTGTTTCGAAGAAGGTACATAATTTTATAGTGTTATTTATAATAATATCCACTAAATATGATTTAAATTTCACAGGTGAAATACATGTCGATAAATGTATTTTTGCAAATACATTCTTTAAATGCTGTATGGAGACTTATGAAAATTATGTAAAGAAGGAACGCAAGGAGTCAAAAAAAGCATTTGTATATGAATAAAAATGTTTGTTGGAAATCACGTCTATAATTATAAACTTTTCAATTTTCATCTAAATTGTCTATAATATCTATGACTATGCCATCAGAACAATGTACCATTTGGAATATTCTACCTGATTTCCACAATTATAGGGGGTTAAGTAATATTTACACAGGCTTCTAAACCTCCTCCCCAAGTAAAACTGAATTTACAATCGCTTGTAAATCAACCAAAATTAGACAGTATTCAAATCTTTAAGGAGGCCACCCCTTAAATCAGTCCTTTAGTTTCTAGTCTATTCGTGCAAATATTTCCTGAAACTAGCAATAGAAAGTTGGAAATATTGCGGCTAAAACTCCAAAAGGTATAAGAATGCTTTTCCTTCGAACCATTTCCTTCAACAACAGCATCCTGGGATTAAGCTATATTTGTGTATTAGTAATGCCACAACATTCGTTCCTCCAAAATTTTAATGCAATATTGCCAAATTTACAGTTTCAGGAAATATTCCGAAAAATTGTTGTCATATCTGGATTCGGATTGACTCGGTAAGAAAATAATAGAAAAAAATTAAGAATCTACATTCTAATTAAGCGATTTTTCGTCCATCTAAATATCGATACATTCAAGATTCTGAAATACACGACTTCTCTCATAATAATCACCGTTCCACGAGTAACTGCATGCGCAGCAAGTGACGCGCTTGGCGCGATTGTTTGCTTTTGAATCCTTGCCTCTGATTGGTTGCTTTTCGCGTTGAAAGTGGCGTTTAGAGTACTCCCCACTCTGTCCCTACTCTGTCCCCACTTTATGGCCACAATACTATTCAGGTCCTTAGACGCCTCAGAGCTGAGTTTGAGACTTCTCTTTCACTGTTCCATGGAACCTCGCACGGAAACCCTTTCTTAGTGTAATACAATTTATTTAATAGGTAGGTATTTCTCACGGAACCCTTTTTTTCTGTAATACGATTTATTTATTTATTCACGGAGGAAAATGGAAGTCAGCGGCTTTGTAACATTTACACAAATTCTTTAAACAATACTTTTATTATAAGGCAGAGTCCAAAAATACACTGTAAAAAATTTCGGGGATTCTCCGTAAGATTTCTTAGGGAAAATTCCTAAAAATTCAGGTAATTGAACAATACCTACCATTTTATAAGGAATTTTCCTAAATCATTTGTGAATTTACCCAAAAAGTTATTGAATATTCCCTAAATATTTGTAAATTAAAAAATGCCTAAGACAAATTGAGAAATTTCCCAAAAAATGTTTTATTTTCCATGTAAGTTATAGCTTTTAAGCAAATTCCGTTTTTCTACTAAAAGTTATTACTATTGATCCAGCGGCATATTTATCAACATTCGTTAATTAAATTTTAATTATTTAAATTAATTCTATTTGTATAAATAGTTATTTTTTCATAATTCTTTCTTTTCACTAAACATTATTACTGTTGGTCGAGTGGCGAATTTATCAATATTATTTAATTAATTTTCAATTATTTAAACAAGTGCAATTTGTTTAAATAATTTTCTTGATTATTTCGTTTTTACTATAAAAAATTATTACTGTTCAAATAATTTTTTTTACATTCGTTTTATTTTGGTTAGCAATGATTAATATTGTTTTAGTGAAATGTTGATCAACATAGGTTAATTAATTTTCAATTATTTAAACAAATACAAATTGTTTAAATAATTTTTTTTTAAATTCGTTTCTTGATAAAAATTATTATTATTGTCTTAGGTATTTCTCTGACTATTCAGATTTTGTTTAATGATTCCTAATAAAAAGAAGTCCTGTTTTAATTTTTTCCGAAAAACACATAGAATCGATTAAAAAATTATAATTTAGGAATCTACGGAATTTAATGAATTCATTGATATAAGATATTCAAGCTGACTGTCCAGTTTTCTCCATGAATCTTTCACTTTTAGTGACATATAATATTCTGCCCCCAAAAAACCGTTTGTATCTTTCAGGGACCTTTCATAGCGCGATTCCCTTATTGGCAATTAATTATATCGACACCAGCAGGTAAATACGCTCGATTCTCGAAAATTTATTGCAATTTTTTTGGGTTGTAAAAAAATAAAGCGAATCAGAGTGAACACAGTCTCACAAGGGTGACAATATACGTTGCGTAACTAAGCATTCGGAAAATTAGCGGAAGAATAGGAGGGTGATAGTAGTGGTTGAGATTGGGTCTGTTAGAGTTAGTATTGTAGGGAGAGGAGCTCACGTTTTGTCTCCGACTATGGGGCGATGATTAATGATGTGGTTAATGGCATTTTATTATTGGGGACACTTAGAAATTTCAATATGCGTCGCTCGAGTATGAATTATAATTCTATTGCGATGATACTTATTAAAATTACTCAACCGTTGTTTTCCCTCGTGTGATCATTAGCATCGATGCATTGTTGTATTTAATTTATTGCAGTACTCTATATTTAAAATAGAATTTAACTAATTACATATTAATAATAATAGTAACTAGTTCTTGATGCAGTAGAGACTAAGACAGGAAAATTAAAGAATACAAACTTTACATAACTCGAAAATTTGACGTTCACCGACTCACCGTTCACGAAAATTACATGTAATTGCACATGATTGCAGGTGAGTTAAAACAAACGATTTCGAATGAATGGATATATTTGTAAGCAAAAGTCATTGCGTAATTTTAAATTCGATGCATTCGAAATAGAAAAGGACTTAAAAGTTGAATAACTTCAAACTAAAGTCAAGTAAAAATAAATATTTCGTTCTAAGACTAACGTTTTTCTCATCATACTTTATAGAAAGTGGGACACAAATAAGTTTAGTTTTCAAACAACCGATGCTCCTTGTATAAATTCTGAGTATTCGACCGTACCTGCTAAATATGAGAATATAGCATATTTCAAGTCTTCTCTGGTTATTACAAGAGAATAGGAATTTTCGAGAAAGAAAAAAAGTCAACCATTCGTCTTTAAATACTTTTAGTTAATATTATGTCTGCCAACAAGAGAACGAGTTTTAATATAATATCAGATAATATCTCTTTTAAGGTTCTTTGGTTTATTGCCATTTGGATTGCTTTACTGTCCATTTCAAATGAAATGACCACTTCTTAAGGGTTCTCACTTTTTACTTTGAAATGGAGGTCAGTAATAAAAAAAAATGGCGGGAATACACTTAATTTTGGCGCGATTTCAAATTTTTAAATGTTTAAAATGGCAACACTTCTGCAAATTTTCCTCATTATTAAAATTATTCTCAAATCTTTTTATAATTACATTAAATGTAATGACTGTAATTCTGAAACAGATCTGTGAACTTTAATTAACATCAAACTTGAACCGCTTGAATAGTTAATTAATTCCGGAATATCTACATCATTTGATCACACTAAATTCAATCGGCGCGACTCAAATAATAAAAAAAGAAAGACCTTTTCATAACACCCTTTTTCCAATCCACATCCTCGTGATAAATTAGTCACACGATTTGAATAAGTAAAATCCGGAATCTGTAACATTTTTTTTCCGCGAGCATCCGATAAAATGGATCGTATCAAAAGATAACGAGAACGTAAATATAAAAATTGCAGTTCATTCGGTGTCCCGCAAATAATATTATCACCGATATTACGAGCGACGTTCCTAATTAACAGTAGCCGTAATTAATGCTAATTGGAGGACGTAATTATCAACTGAATTGTATTTCGGTCTGCCATTTGGAGATAACGTGAAAAAGGTGTTGCACATTAAAACAATAAGAAATGCGATGCTACAGCAAATTTAATAACTCGGCTGTATTTGTACATTTTTATTCCAACCTTTGAAAATTAATCGGCTTTAAATAACCTGTCAATAATTTATAATTATTACTTGCATCGGATCAGTTTAGAAAATTTCAATTGGGGCTGAAAAGTGGTAAACGGTTTATTCATTTATGTTTCATGAAGACATGATTCTATTATCTTTTAAAAAAGCATCGAAAGAAAAAAGAAACAGGTGGCGTTAATTGTGATAACAATTATGTTCCTTGAAGATTTTATTTAGAATTTAGCTAATGCCGGGTGTCACTTTTAGAAAGGAATTTGGTCAAAGCCTCTTATCCTATACTCGAGTTCAGTACCTGTATTGTGCGACACCCAACTATTCGTGTGTACACACTTTTGTCACTTCTTTACTTTAAGTCTCATCCTGGGTCCGGATCCTCTTATTCTGTTTGTTTTTCTGTTAAAAGTCAACTTTCTCGCATTGCTTCAACACCTAGATACCTGGGTGACAATATTTATATGCGCTACTGTCGTTTTACGAAATTCTTTAGTTTCGTGTCACGTTTTCAGAAATAAATATGGAAATACACACTATACTTGTCGAGTGGGGAAAAAATGTCTTCCGTCATCTGCACTTAGTGGAATCTGTTATGGATGAATTGTTCACGAGGTGTTGGACAAACAATTAGTATATGCTTCAAAAAATGTACAAAAGTATGTTATAATAACATTATCTTTTAACTTTCTTTGGATAGAATGACTTTATGGGAAAATTCCAAAGTGGAAATAAAGATTGAAGATGTTTTCAAATCGTTTTCTGTTTCCTTGACCTGTTTGTAAGGAATTTGGGACTTCCGGTCGTCAATGAAAATACACAAAGAAAAACAAAGGAGAGATAAAAGATTCAAACAGATTGGATAATGCGACTGCACGAAATGTGTACAGAAGAAGCTTAGATCCTTAGATGGATGACTGAAAAGGGTTTGCAAAGCGGAATTCTACGGAAGGAATATACCTGTAAGTAATGTAAACACGTGGCGGATTCTGTGCAAGCATGGAAGTCATTCCGTGTTTGTAAATGATAATCATCATTAGTGCTAGGCAACATTCTTTCGTTGTAAGAGATATAAGTGATGATTCTACTACTTAGCGGCGGTGAGAGTTCAAGAGCTCCTGCATTTTCAAAAACAGCCGCAAAATGCAAAGGAGACAATGGAAAAAATCGTCATTTTTTAAAATGTAAATAAAAAAGTATAGTAATACAATATTTAACTTAAGCACAAGATGGTAGTAAATAATATTCAATGCAATAATCAGATCTTCAGCTCATTTTCTTTACACACGATTCTAATTGATTTCCAGAAAAAAATCATAGAATCAAAACATATGTAATGACTCAACAAACAATAATTACATGTCTCCGGTCTCAAGAGTGTGATAAATCTTACACTCTAGTGTCAATCATGTTAGAATCAATGAGACAGGTGGGCCCTCTTCTTTTGTTATTCAAATACACTTTTCGACAGACGTTCAGTCACATCTTTTATACAGAATAAGAAGTATGTTTCCAAAAAATGACAAATTGGTATCTAAAAATTGTATTTAGCTAAGTAGACTTGCTAATTATACGTTTTGTCTACTAATGGAAACAGTAATTATTTATTCAGAGTCCCGGAAATGTATAAATTTACATTTTGAATTCTCTTTCTATTTCAATCCAATAAATATCGGAAAATTGAATGCAGAAGTACATAATTGAAGAACATGGTGTTTTTTTAGGGACAATATGATAAGAAAGAGATGGGTACCAAAAAATGTGATATTAGGTGTGAGAAAGGGGGATAGTAGAGAAACCTGAAATATTCGCGGATGCATAAAGAAGTGAAATATGGCCACATGAATCAGATGGTCTTCTCGCGAAGTAAACGGGCCCACATGAGGGTTTGACAATATCCTTGTGGCGGCATTCTACACGGATTAGCGCCTCGAGGTTTTATGGCCCATTTTGTTTATGCACAGACAGGGCAAGGTTGTCTCTTCGCACGCATTCTCTCCCACTGATGTCGAAATGCAACTGCGACCAAATGCAACTAAAAAACATCAGGGTTCGTTCAATGTGAACCATAAGATTCACACAGCTTTCAAGAAAACTTGTAAACACCGTTTTATTCATCAGGTTTTGATGATTTTGATCAGGTTTTTTTTTAGTTATTTTGTGGAGATGTGAGTAAAGCTCCTCAATTTATCAATAATGTTATCATGAAGGTTGATTTTGCTTAAAAATCGATAGATCTAATTTGTTTACATCAGACAATAAAAAGATTATGACGGCCGTTGGATGCAAAGAGGGATCCGAAATTGCATTATGTACACTGTATGAGATTTGTATCAGATCGGATCGTTCTTATTAATTCCCAATAAAATATCCACTCGGTTAGTATGACAATACGATGTGTCCATTGTACGTTGGTCATGTGAGAGGTAATGTGCCAATCCCTTTTGTGCTCCACAAACCAGGGTCGTGCTTAAAATCCGGGGTAACAGATTCTATACCAAGCTTTTGTACATCTGAAGAGTTCATTGTGACATTTTATTTTTTCCCCTTTTTGAGTTTTATTACGTTTTATGTCTTTTCATTATTACGTTTTATGCCTTTTTATTATTACGTCTCAAAGAATTTACTACTTTATTGTAGACTTCAGATACATTGAAAAAAAATAAAAGTTATATTGACTCATTGTCAGTGCATTCTCTCTTCGACAATGAAAATGTTTCAATCGAAAAATAAATACAATTCCTTACTGGAACACACCCTAAAATACCTCTAAATGGGATCGGAATTTAAATCTCGTAAAAGTTTTGAAATTTAACAAGTTTCCCTATTTCTGCATCATTAATTCATGCACATAAATTATAAATGCTATCTTCTCGACTTTTATTGATAATTGATCTCTGATATTATCGAATAGTACTAATACGCTGCATATCTAATCACACAATATCACAGTGGAATATACAATGTTGATATCAGTATAATATAATACATGCAACAGTGGTAAATAACCCACACACTGATTACAGCATAACATTGGTGAGAAATGATAAAGGGTGGTATAAAATGGTGTATAAGTTCCTCTGTAGGGCGATTACGAGCCACTGAATAGTATATGGAGCGATTCACCGCGAAAGGTCGGTGCCAGCGAGAATGACGATGAGAATGACGATGACGACCCATCGAATGGGACCTTTTAATCCCGCAAGAGCGGGAGCATCGAAAAAATTTGGTGCTACGCGCGCCGCGATATATACACTGCAGAAAGGTAGGTGTACGCAATCTGTATACAATGGAGCGAGCTCTGAACAGTGGAGTACAATAACGAGCACAATGCAGGGATCAGCGAAACAACAAGCGGTTTCACTCTACTTCACTGCGGATTACAGGCAGATGCTGGAAGCTTGGTTTTACTGTACGCGCACGCTACATCGGCCCTATTTCAAACACGCTCCCGACGCTATTCACGCGTCCGTATATACAGTATTCACTGTACACTATACACCTATCTCCGGAAATCGAAAGCCGAACGCATTTTATCGTCATTGCCAGTTTCAATTGTCGACGCGCACTCGATTTATGTACCGAGAAAAATAAGGTTACACTGCACCGCTTACTACCGATCATTGACTGATTTAGGCTTAGGTACCAGTGACACGCACTTTTGCAGGTATTGATTGTACCAGTGTTTAAGTTGGCCATAATCTCTATAATCTATAAACTATGGTACAATCAAAACCCGCTACTTTTGCATAAAACACGCATTGTGTACGTCGCATAAGGTTCTCGACCAATCATTGCTCACGATTGGAAATGGAGGCTATACTATTGGACGACGAGAATCTTGTCTAAAGTGCCACTGGCCAATCACTTCTTGCTCACGATTGGAAATGGAGGCCTGTGATTCGTTGAAACGTTTATGCCTCGTCCATAATGCGTTATGCAAAATTAAGTATAAAGTAGAGTTCACAGTACTATACTTTCATACTTCCTGAGAGGTTTTATAAGCCACACGATTGAGAGCAGTGTTTGATACGTAAATTGTAAGCAGCAGGTTGTTTCGGGGCTTGAAAAAAGTACCATTCACAATTGACGATTCACCGGTGATGGTGTCTATTGTACTTGTCTAAATAGCTTTCTCGATTAACTTTTAACTGTTTCCACCCCTTTTTTCAATTCAGTTGCACAAAAGTGTGTTAGACTGTTAGCTTTTAGTTTAAACTCTCGTATCTTTTATCAGGACAAATACAATTATTCAATGGCAGTATACAGATTGACTGTTTTGCAAAAATTGTCATTTATCGTTAGTACTTTCATAGAAAATTGAATGAAGCAAATATAAAATATGTACACGAATTGAGCTTCAATCATCAGTTTCATTTATACTGTACGGATAAATTTATTAAGCTTTAAACACGTCTTATCAGTTAAATCGTAATTTCGGTTTGAAATGTTAGACAGGGTGGCGTGGAGTTTCTTAAATGAACTTCTTTGTTACTTTTGAGTTCTTTGATCCACTGGGTTCTCAAGGAGATTCAACAATGCCCATTCCCTGGACATAGACTTCCCGATTGACAATCAGCTCCTCGACTCCTGCCTCAATTTTGTTCTCAATTTTGTTCTAAGTCGTCTTCAGCCAACAATCGGCAATAAGCCACCCAACTGAAGATCCAATTTAAACCGTTAATTACCACAGAATCAGAAAAGGTCCCCTTTCCCCACAGTATCCGCATGCTTTTTCTCCACTTTTATCTATTTCTGCTTTCCTCGCGAATCAGGAGCCCTACCCTTATCCCCTTTTCACATGTTCCCTATCGCGTGCTCTTTCTGTTTCTCTGTCTCTCTATACTGACTCTACCCTCCACCCCCTCACTCGCCCCGGAATGTATTTTTCCAATTTAAAATCATATCTTTTAATTTCCTACGTGTCACTTTTACGTCTGGGATTTTTATGAAAACGATGTTGCCTTTTTCTCTGTTCCAATGGGCGGGCGAGAGGCGGTATCATTACCGATTTGATAGTATCGATATTTCCAGAGGGAAATTACATACTCGCACTCGAGCTCTCCCCCATTCTCAATATAGTCTCGTATATCGAAAATTGTATATTTGTTTTGCGGGTGGTGTAAACACGAATTTGAAAAAGTTATGTTAATGTGTAGTTGTGTACTCAACTTAATCTCAAAATATTCGGATGTAGATGATCAGATTTTATAAAATTATTGTATCGATTTTCTCTGAATATATATTATTGTTTAAGATGAAAAGGTATAAATACAAAGAGAAAGGAGATGAAAGGATCACTGCCTGTCTCTGTCTAACGGTCCTTTTATCTCCTTTCTCTTTCTATCAGCGAGACACAGAAATTTTATCCCCACCCCCACCAAGTCAAGTGATTTCAGCTTCCACCCTGATTAAAACCCCTAAAAACGGTGTTTTTTTTTAGCTATTTTTAAAAAATTGTAGAGCTGAACAATAATAGAAATAAAGGGCTGAAAATAAGCCCTTTGAAATCAGCCATATTTCAAATAAACGCATGCGCCATTAGTGTGGGCGATGTATTTTTGTCTAGGGGCAGAGGAAGAAAGTGAAAACCGAAATGTAAGATTTTAAAAATGTAAAATGGCGGATCCAATGTGGCGGATTCAATATGGCGGACCAGTTTGTAAAATTTGATGGCCTTTGCTAATTGAGACATTATCGGTAGAAGATGGCATGCCATAGGAGCGCGTCTATGCGGGAACGTCCCAAGTGCAAAGTCCCTTTGAGGGGACACACTCCCACAAAGGCGCGGGGAGTGACCCAGCTGAGCTAAAAAGGGTGCAGGGAGCGGTCATATGATTTAGGGCTACCTTAATTACTTTCGCACAGGCCCCGCAAGCTTGGGTCCCATCGATATTGGGATTCGCTGCACTGCGATGCGCCACCTGGTGGCAGAATTTCAAACATGACCGCTGGTGGCGCCCTCAAGAATTCAGATCCCAATGTTCTTGCATCCATGATTTGACATTGCTGTCTTTGTCTCTTCCACATTCCTTGTGGAAGAGAGTGACACAAATACCAAATCCATTTTCTTTAACTTTTCATTGGCTGGACACTCCCACTTAAAGGCATGTCTATTTACAGATTTATTTTTTATATTTGACAAGTGTATAAATCATTTAAATTTAAATAAGTAAAATTCTTCATACAGAAGCCATTTTGTACCCAGAAATTGTCATTACTGTCACCCCGCTACCGATTAAATCTAAAGACCATGGCGAGTCTTAAACTTCATAGCTGTCAATTTCATTTATTTACTAAATTAGCAGGGGCTGCCTACTCAAAATGGGGAACTGGATGCATTACGTATATTTCACTTTGTGACATTATAATACAAAAATGGCGGTAAACTGGTACATAAAAAAATGTGATAAATAATCACATAATTAATTATTAAAAGTGCAAAACAATATCTAAAATTCCTTCACATCCGCGGAAAATACTTCAAACAAAATGGAAACCCATGGAACGAGTGAACCGCCATTTTGTCGATTGGCAACGGTTGGTTTGAATCGCTGGCTTCGAGGCTATATTTGTGTGGACTAAATAAAAATGCCACATAATAAGCATACTTTCATGGAAGAAAGCAATAAAAAAAGAAATAGAAATGAATAAATAATTATTCTAATCATTTTATTGCTTTCTTCATCTTATGTATTAACTTTTTCATTTAATTATCTGAAAAATATCCAGAAGTAATGTGACGTTTCGATTATCCGATCTTAGGGTTCTATGGGCTCGAAAGATGGCGCCTAAGAGCCTTTAACAAATCATTTAGACATGTAAATTAGTAGTGAATATGCTCCGGAATGTAAACTATCTTTCGCATTTTTTAACCACAAACATAAATTTTTATTGTAGATATTTGAAGTGTTGCATATTGCAAATTGCAAACGGACGGTGATAATTACCCGGAACAGAGAACAATTTTAATAGCTTGAAAAAATTTCAGGGGAGTTCAAAAGAATTCAATTACAAACTTACAAGAATGGAAGGAGGGTCCAAAAAAAGCGTTACGTAATAAATGGATGACCCCAAAGATTCCTCTTTGAAAATATTCTAAATTTATATAAATTAATCATATCTGATTCTCATCCCCTTGTAATCACTTTGTGACGGTTATATTGACCGATCATTGTTCGGTTGACCCAGAAGAGTCAAACTACAATATCCGAGATCGCTCCCCAGATGGAAATTTCCTAATCCGTCACAATTGTATATAAGGGCTTTAAGCTTTGAGAGTATCTTCTCAAAATGTATGTCCGAGGTTTATATTATATACGTATCTATAGGTGTGCCTTGATGCATCAACAATAGCTATGGATTTGCTCAGTGATCCAACGAGGTATTAACCAAGCGAACAGCCATGCAGTTTGTTCCCATTGTCACACCTCTCGATACTTGATGCTGGAATATCGCCCACCGGATTATTTTACGCACATCGTGTTGTAAATCACCCTTGTTTAACATGTATACTTGCATAGGATGACCAACGTATCCTCGTGTTAAAATTCTCGTGTTTTTTCGCCCTTTGTTTCTTTTCAGAAGCGTCATCTATCTGCATGTAACGTGGGCCAGCTGCTGTTCAATCGAGGATGAAATCAAGGTCGACGTGATGGAAGAAATAAATCGTCCGTAAATAATCTCTGTCACTTATCAGGGGAACTTATTGTTTGGATTTGTAACAGCTAGTGGGTAATTAACAACCCCCTGGGGTGCAATTACCATCGAATGTTATGATGTTTGACTGATTTAACTGATTATTTTTCATCAACACTAAACATTGTTCGATTTTACTTCCTGTATACATTCCCTATACCTTTATCTCGAGAAAAATTGTAGAAGGACCTTGTTCGAAAGCAAGGAACAACAGTTTTGTAATTACCAGTTTATCGGTTCGTCCTCAATACTTGAGAGCAGTCTACAGTCTACATTCTACAACTCTGCATTGTATCCTTCCTATTTTCCTCAACTCCTTGTGGCAGTGCCTCTTTTCCTGTCTCTCTTTGAGCCAATCCATCTCTTTTCTCTGACCAGCCACCCCGTCTCTTTTGGGGTACACTTTGGCGAACGTTGATTTCGTTTCGTGTTTCGTTAGTCCTCGTCCAATTCTGAAGAAGAGAGACCCCGGCTAGTCCAGGACTTGACAATTAAACTCAATCCTATACAAGTTGTTTTTCTTTTGATTCGCCTCGCTCTCCCTCACATGACAATTCCAATTTAACTCGGCTGATGCTCTTCTCCATCCCTCTCTCCATTTCCTCTATTTCTATTTCTGTCTTTCTCTTGTCTTTCTCTTCCTCTTTCTTCCCCTTCTGGTAGTGGACCTTCTCTCGTCCAACGGTATCACAAGAGCTGACTTTTCGACATTTCAATCAGACATGACCGTCATCCGCGAGCAAGCGGAGTTGGCAGGGTGGGTGGACGCTCTCAGTTTCAGCCAATTCGTCGGGTCTCTCTCGAATTCAATGCATGTTTTAATGAAACACTGCTGGCCCGCTGCCCATTGTCAGGAGCATTGTTACCTAGATGACTGGTCGATCGGAGGCCTCGTGCTTTTGTGGGTCCACCTCTTCCACCCCTCGAAACATCCTCACCCACCCAGTGAGCCACCGGTACCCTATAGGCATTTTGGAAAACATCCAAAACAACGTCCAAGGACTCCAATGAGTCTCTCTTACTAGCGGAATGGCCAGTTCCTTTTATTACTGAGGGATGTGTCGGTTGTATAAAAATAAACGACAGTATCGGCCGGTGCTGCTCGTTATACGCATCACACAAAAAAAAGGAAGAAAAAAGTATTCATTGCTGCACGATTTCTGAGTGAGAGGGCTCGAAATGGCTGGATGAGCTTCTAATGGTTAATGCCAGACTGCTGGGATGAATTGATTTTATGCACGACCTATGATTAAACTGCCTGATCATTTATAGACTAATTAAATGCGGTAGCAATTGGTTTATTTATGAAATAATAGTTTATTAAGGGAGCGCTCAACTATTACGTAACGTACTTTAGGGGGGAGGGGGTTTTACAAATGTTACTGTGAGTTAAATGGGGTGTCTACTAAATTTTTCTCGAAATTTTGCCTATGAAATTCACGGATTTCCTTAAATTTCTGTAGCACAGTAGATATCCCTTGAATTAATCTTTGGAATAATAATGTCAATGTCTTTAAAGAGTCAGATATTTGAGATGCAAAATTTTAAATACCTTAAGCACCTTTTTTGATGGTAAGAAGACAGTCGAGCTGGAAAAACCACACTTCACACTTTATAGTTTATTCGAAAAGTAATCTAACTTCTAGAAAGAAAAATAAAGAACACTTTGGTATGAAGACTTGATAAAGATTCAAATTAATTAATTAATTATTCTAGATTAATCGCGAACACGTAACGCGTTGACTTTATCGGATTAAAGTTTTTCACAACCTCTCAGGACGAGAGTCAGATGGAAACTAAGAGAAAAAGGTTGTAAATTTGGAAATCTTACTATTGCTAGTCTGGCAAAGGTCAGTCAACAGAAACAAAACAAAAGAGACCTCGTGAAACAATGAACTGAGGTAGAAATTTCTAAGAACTAGAAATCGTCTCAGAAAAGATAAATATTTAGAAATGATAAACATGACCTTATTTGGCTTCATCAAATATCAACAAGAATCATTTCTAAAATGATACACATAATTTAATTAAGACGAAATACATAACAATGTCAAATTTCGACTGAAATATTCTACATCCAGAGATTATTTTCTCAATAAATTTCTACATCCGTCAAGGTCGAGTTTTAAAAAATATTTTAATTAAATTAAGGATAATTCCCGAAATTTCCAAAATGCATTCAGCCTGAATAAAATCTACACAAAATTTGCGTCTAATTAAAATTAAAACAGACTTTTTTGATATATCTATATAAAAATAGAATTTAGAATGTTCAATTATCAAATGGATAAGTTCTAAATCCATCGTGAAATCTGATTGATTCAAATCATTGAAATATTATTACAAAAAAGCAACTTGATTGTTATTGATTATATATTTCGATTATGCCTTTTGAGGCAAAGGTGACGGTGTACGAAAAAAAATTCTATGGAAATAATAGGATCCTTTTTCGGAGAAGAAACCTTCCTTCTAGCAACAATATACATATATCGCAATCTTTTTCGAATAGATCTTCACCGCCACTGACTCATCACCATCGTCTTCATATTCCTAAGACAGCCATGAAACGGGCCGAAGAAACACTTCGCATTATGCGATTCTCTACGGTAATAAGACTATTGTGAAAGGTGTCGGCACACTCTACGCTTGGATGCTGTAATAACGTCATAATGCAGTCAATGGGCATAAAGGAATTGGCATTAACTTAAAAATTTTCAAAATTTCCTGTTCTGGGGTTTATAATGAATACCATAGTTTGAAACTAGATTTCTCTCGAGATTTCTATTATAGAAATAGCTTTTACCCTCAATTACACGAGTTTTATTCATTCGTTATAAAGCATTAGTAAATTTTTTCAATCATCTAAAAACCATTGAAAATTCATTTAATTTCATTTTAGTTATTCCCCAATTCCCTTAAAATTCTTTGAATTCTAATGAAATGCCTTGAAATCTTCGAAATTCATTGAAATAATTTTAAAAATCTTATTTTGATATCCATTATAATCATAGGATTTTAATTTCATATTCCAAATTCTTTAAAATACTTTAGAATGCTTTGAAATCCACCAAAATCCCCTGAAAATTAATTTAATTTTCTTTTTCAGTTTTTGTTCCCTAAAGATTTCAAGATATCAGATAAAATTCCTTGAAATCTTTGAAATCTGTAAAAAAAATCCATTAAAAATGAATTTAATTACATTTATTACCTAAAGTTCTCTAGGAACTAAGGTTTTAAAGCTTCTAAATTTAATAGCACGAATCCTCGAATGCTCTAAATATTTTTAAATATTGACAGCAGGAAATTGAAACTTTTCAGAGAAAATTAGTTATCGAAATTTTCCTTAACTGTCATCAATTTTTTGATAGGACAAAGTTTTAAAACTATTTCATTAACATTTTTTAAAATCTGAAATACTTTTCAGAGAAAATTTTCAACAACTTTTCCGAAAATGTTGGGGACGCTAATTTTTCTGAAACTTTCGGGAATGTTCTCAAAAATTTGGTAGTGAAAATTCCTTAACATTTTCTGGATAAAAAATAAACAAATGGAATTTGTTTCAATCTTTGAAAGTTAATTAACAAATGTTGATCAATATTTCACTAGGTACCAATAGTGATAATTTTTAGTATGAAAAAAAAACGAATGTTGATAAATATGCCACTAAACCAATAGTAATAATTTTTAGTGATAAAACCCAATTTTTAAAGAAGAAATCATTTAAAGAAATCAAATTTGATAGAGAATATCTCAATTTTTTCGATA
The DNA here is from genome assembly GCA_900474325.1 of Synergus umbraculus. Lineage (NCBI taxonomy): Eukaryota > Metazoa > Arthropoda > Insecta > Hymenoptera > Cynipidae > Synergus > Synergus umbraculus. The sequence continues at coordinate 35,124 of UCOK01019279.1, forward strand.
GATTCTCAAATCACTTAGGAAAAATCCGAGGAAAATTCCCTACAAAATTGTACAGTTTGCTAAATTTTAAAGAATTTTCCCAAAATTTTATTAGTACATTTCCAGAAGTTTTAGGAAAATTTCCTAAAATGTTCGGGAAAGTAATTTTCCCAACTCTCTGAGTGATTGAAAATTCCGAAAAATGTTATAAAATTCTTTTCTGAAAAGCACTTGAAGCTTGCAAAATATATAAAAAAAGGATTAATAAAAAATATAAAAACTCTTATCCTCTCCAAAAGTCGATGATTATACATTCTGCATTTTTAAACTGGAAAAATGCCAGCAATTATTAACGGAATATACCAATTATGCATATTGTACAAGGAAAAATATAAAAACGGAAAGGATCTCTACTTTAATCACAGAGCAGACTGAAAACTCTGAAAGTATTTTTCCACGGAAAAATCCGGGAACTGCTTTCGCAGTCGCAGCTTTCTGCTCGATAAGATCCAGGTCTTTTGTTATTCGAGCATTGACGGGACAGCGAACGGATGGACATTGCGCTATTTTTTGTATTCATTTACGTAGGACGGTGACTGCACAGAGATGTGGGAGAATACGTGCAAGCTGCTACATTCGTGCAACGTACATTGTCACGTATTATCGGGAGGACTGTGGCCAACGCGAAGGGAGGCCTTTGCTTGTGTTTCATTGCGGGGACGGTGGTGGTCGCATTCGCGTTCTTTTCTGCGAGAATTTGTATTCATTGTCCCGACCGGACTGCCGTTGCATAATAAAAATTCTGTTCAATAAAACCCCCTTCCACATAACCAAGTTACGTATCCATCAACATTTTCATTCTCGTCTCCTAAATGAATAAAATGAATTAGCGATATATCAAACACAGTCATGTATGTATATTATTATTTCAATTCACGGTTCATCTCTGTTAAAAAATTATAAATTCAGAAAAGAAATCCATTAATTAAAATGATCCATGATTCAATTAAAAGCATTTCTTCCAGAAAAAATTTTTCCAACAGAATATTTCCATTTGGGATCTTTCTATGAAAAAGGTGAAGTTAAAAGAAAAATCACCTAAGACACCCTAATCGTACATTTTCCATAAATCAAAAACTGAACTTATGAATAGAAAATAATTGAATGAAGATAAACGAGTGAAATTTAATTGAATACTCTGCCGAAATCATGCACATAAATGCGCCATTCGTTTAAGCTTGGGGTGAGGGTAAATCGTGAAGTGGTTTCTGTAAATGTTTCTTTCAGTATCGATGTCGAATGAAGTTGAAAAAAGAAAGTATCAGAAAAAAAGCAGGGAGTAAGAGAAAGAGGAAGAAAGAGAGACAGGAGTTTTCGTGAGACACTTGAAAATAGCGTCGCGAGTCAAGATTGTATACCCGGGCTTAACATAATATGACCAAGTACTCGAGAGTGGTTTTTTCTTATTTTTTTTTAAACGCCATTATGCTCAGTTCTTATGATTCGCGGTGTCGAGTGTAGGCAGGCATTGACCTTTGCCTTCACGCATGAAAACGCGAGGGGTCCTTACTTTCGTCGAGTGGATCATGCAGCGAAGGGTACCATGCACTGTGAACAGGATACGTTCGTTACTATGCTGAGCTTTGCCAACAAAAGACTTTCAAGATTTCTTAAGCTAGACCCGGCAATTTCTTCCTGCTTAGGTACCAGGTACACTAGTCAATGTATACCTGTACCTTGCATTTCAGTACCTAAATTCCACTTGTGCAGGTAATACTGCATTATACTAACTTCTCTTGTGTACCATTCGGTACTTAACCTGCACCATTCGTTATCCAATTTCATGAAGCCACTCTTATTCTATGCATACTATGCAATGTATATATTGACTCAAATTGTAGATTATGAGGGTAACAATACCGTCTCTTCGAGAGGGAACATTGTGGTCTTAATAGTTGTGATAAACAACGATAAACCTGAGAAAGATCCGAACGATTTCTTTTACGAGTGGAAGCACCTTAGACAATTAGGGAATTCAAATTTATAAAGTATAATGTATATTCTTTCACCGAAAGAAATTTATGGTTGTTACATAATAGTTGTGATTGTGGAAACCGTAAATTGCAGATGTAACATATTTTTTTCCATGTTTATAAGAGATTGTAAGGAAAACTCTCAAAATTTCGATTTTTCTCGAAAACAAATGAAATAAAGCATTGTTCCTTTTCCTCCACGTATGCCATCATTAAAGTGCAAACTGCAAAGATGTACCGAGGATCGTTTCCGTCGTGAAATGTTCTGTACAAACGGAATTCTGAAAAGGGCCTCGTTGGCGCAGAGGCCATTAAAAGGTTTACATTCATAATCTCAAGGGTCAAGGAATGCTTGCGCGAAAAGAGGTGCCGCAAGTGTCCCTGTTCATAGAGTGCCATTTCACGTTTTTCGCGCCCAAACGTCATTACTCAACTTCGTATCCACGTGTAGAATATATACATATTATGAAAACCACATCTTTGCTGAATACATGCTCAACATGATGGTTATCGGAGAATGAATGTACCACTGTGGTGATTATGTTTACAAATGAAATAAAAAGATAGAGAAAGAGAAAAGAAACCAAGCCGCGATTCATGTATGCAAGTTTACATAAAATGTGTGACACTGTTGTACTGATTCAATACTTCTTTGGAGAACTGTTGTAAATCTTACACGGTGATTATTAATCTCAATGGGGTTGTCACTTTCTATTATTCTTTAGAATTTAAAAAAATCAAATCTGCATTTTAAACGATAATAATTATATAAAACGTTGATATTAATAAGTAAATAATATGATGATTTACAATAAGTGACGTCAGCATTTTATTGTTGTGCCTTTACCAGTTGGCGAATATTCAATAAAGAAATAGTACAACGTGTACAAACAATTAATAAAACAAAGTGTTTCGATTTTGACTTTGAAACTGATGAAAGCACTCGATTTTTATAATGCCTATTGTTCCGACTTCATATATATATTAAAACAATATCCTCTCCATCCTCTTTAGATGATGTAATACACTTAACAATATCGCAGCATTCTATGCTGAAAATTATATTCTATACACAAGTACACAAGTGAATCAGATGGAAGAGCTCCCTTCTGAAAATCTAACCAAAGGATTCAAAATATCTCTATAGTATACGATACAAAAGCTATCCCCACTGCGAATTCTATTATTTCAACAACTCTCGATATGAAATAAAATATTCCCAGACTTTGGTCCACCAACGTGCTTCATTGTAATCTACATAATAACGTTCATCTACGTAACGACGTTTATTTTATTTGGTTTTCAATCACAGCAGCTGGGCGAGGAATTGAAATATAATGTAAAGGAATTGAAAATCAATCGTTTTATGGAGATAGTTCAAAATTCCTAATATCTGAAAACAAGCTTTGGTCTTCTTCTTTTAGTCTTCTTCCTTTGTTCATCTTATATCCTCTCTCAATGTTTTATTATTATAACTGTAAACACCAGCTTTTTTCTAATATAATCCTATTATAGCAAAAAACTCTCAAAGCTATTGTCAATTGTTGTATATAACTTCATTGACAGGAAGAATTATTTTCAAGTTTACCTAACGTGATTTTCCAGATTTCCTTTTAACAGTTTAGCTTTCACAAGCCCTCATAAAACCATCTGTTTCTGAGTCATAAATCTTCCAAGATTTTCACCCTATAAAGCTTAAAGCATGACATAAAAAGTTAGCTGTTAGGCGTTTACCTTCCTTCACAATTCTACATTTTGTCCTCACTAACCGGCTATTCTAAAAGTGTAAGAAAAAAAGTGTATGCATCATTCTGTTTTGGTTTGTTGGTATAGTTAGACTTTCACAGGTCTAGATTTAGCAAAATAGTCTTTGAGACGATGCGAGCTAATGACTGTTGTTACAAATCGAGCTTGGTGGTTTTTCAGGATAAAAATTAGGGACGAAATAGTCACCCTCTGTTCTCCGGTTACCATTATATTGTATTGCAAGTAACCTGGTATTCATAACACACTATTAACACTCCCAGTACTCGAAGGCAGTATAAAGGGCACCCTAAGAGAAAACAAGAGCGACGTCAAGAGCAACTTATGAATGCACGCCCATATGTCTAGAAAATTAATATCAGGCTTCGCGCGTCTCTCTCCCCCTTTTCTAATTTTACATTCCACTTTGCGAAATCAATCGAAAGACAACCCGTGGGATTTTTACCGTTGGGAATTAAAGTCATGTGCAAAAATTTTTTCTAGAAAGAGATATGTTGAGGAAAGTTTAAAAGGATTATCAGGATTCTCGGTCAAATGACCACTCGACTCTTTTCTAAACTAAACTCTAATTATTTCAAGAAAACGGAAGTTTTACTTCTTTAGATATTTCTGATAGGGATCTTTCAACTGAGTCTTTTCAGCCTTACAATAAGGGAAAAGTTATTCTTCATTGAAAATGGAAAAGGCTTGTTTTTCAGACGCAGACGCAGATTCAAAGTCGAATGAAAAGAGGTCGAAGCTCTGATTTTCAGCAAGTTCGCTGGGTAAAGAATCAAGCGACTATGTCTTTGATAAATGCGAATCATTGTGATGCACCCACAAGGCTAAGTGGATTTCTTAATTAGTTCCCGTTGGGTGTTCTTCTATTCTTCCAGAAGTTCTTTCCCAGCCATTGGGGACACTTTTTGATAAATGTTCGGTAAAATTTATAGATCCAATTTCTATTAGGGTGGTTGATTCGGGGGACGATTGCAAATTCCTGTGGCCGTTTTCCGATTTTTCCCGGTCAAGTTTTTAAATCTTCCTAAACTAAAAGTAACTAAAAGTAACATATTTATTTTTATTTATATACTTTTTTTGAAGCCGATTAATAACAAGCACGTGGTAATTACCATATAAGCAAATTTAGATTACACTGGTAAAATTTGGAAGTATAAACATTAAAGAAAAAAAGTCGGTAAAATAGAGATCGGATAAGTAATTTATTATGAAAATTAATTATGACAACAGTATTTACCGACCGTAACAAATATATTTTCTCCGGCTACTTATTTCTAAATTAAACAAGAGATCTCGCTGAAATTTTGAGAAATGACAGCAAATAATTAAAGTCTTCTAATTAAATTTTGTAATTTGTTTAAATAGTGCAATTTTTATTACACGTGAAGTTTAAAATGTAAACGGGGTCAATGGGAATAAGAATATTTGATCATTTTCCAAATTTTCAGCGAGATGTCTTCTTTGATTTAAAAACAAGAAGTCAGAGAAAATAAATATAATAAGATAGATAAATAATGAAGTCATAATTTAATTTACCACTTGCCCTTAAAGCTTTTTTTTAAATGATGCCACTTGGGCATGTATTTGTATTCTGTGTAAAAATTCACCGCAGTATACGATTTATAATTATGTTTACAGGTAGTTGTTCACTTCCTTGGTTTTTCAATTAACGTTGGTCGCATAAGGGCTTCGGGGGTTGCTTATAAAGTCCTTAACTCACGACCTCGGTCCACCACCGCTTCAAAGGCACTAGAAGGGTTGCAACGCGAGAAACTACCGGAGTAGCTAAACTCTGATGATGTAAAGTGAAATGTTACGAAATTAATTAGTCGCCTGAAAAGAAAAGCCTTTTGAGCAAAAGTGCCTACAACGTATGAAAATACCCGTTACTATAAATATCCATCAGTACATAACTCGATTTCCGAGGTTTCTTGATGCTTGAATCGAGGCTTGACTTTTAAATCACGCAGAAGAAAACTTCGTATAAAAATAAATTAATATTATAATTCAATGCCCTGTAAGATCTAATCATATTATTATAAGTACAATAAATGATTCTATAACGCCCAAATAATCATTTTCATGAAATTAATCGTTTCGAATCTTGATATTTTCTTAATTTAAAATTTTCTTTCTCTTACAAACAATATTCAAGGAATAGAAGCTTCAGATTCAATATTTTCATTCTGCAATTTAGAAGAACGACGACAATAATATTTACATGAAGCCCTATTTATAGATTAGCTCATGTGACAGACTTTCAAGGCTTGTAAAGTTCTGAACATTGAAATAAACGAATTTCTGTATTTCTTGTAATTTCAACCAGAAACAATTTTTAAAATATTGATTTATTTCCTTTGGAAATAATTTTATACAAAAGAAACTTGTAATGTCTTCTTATTTTTAATTGTAACATTATTTCTGGATAAAAAAGATTCGGAAAAAAATATTTCGTTCATTTAAACGTTCCATATCATTATTTAACATTTTAATTCAAATTCTATAATATTAACCGTACAGATCTGCAATAACTGCCTAACTAACCCCATATTCTTAAAACTTACTCTCTTTGAAATGAAAGTAAATACAAGAAACAATTTTTCTCCCCATGGGTCCAAAAAGAAAGCCAAAACGACAATTCGCACGCGAGAAATATAGGCGTTGCTGCTTGCTAACAATACAATCGAATTTTGTGACCTCAAATTTCCTTAAAGGGCGACATTCGAAGCCACCCATCAAAGGCATCAACGTCAGGTTCTCGTCAAACCAAAGGCACCCTTTTGCATTGAATCATCTACTGAAAAGTCTCACCCCGACGTTATAGATGTCGAAGGTGACCACCCTTTGCTTTTTCACTTCATTCCCCCCCTCCTCCTCGCCACCCTTGGATCCCTACATTTTTTCACCTCCCACCCCACGATGTATTACATTTCGCTATAACTACCCTCTGTTTAGAGGCCAATTGTCCTCACATGGAGCCTTTTTACTCTTTTCACCCTGAGAAACCCCGCTGACTGTTTTCTAAGCATGGGGTGAAACTGCAACGAGAAGCTATACACCATACTTATACTTTATTTTATATTTATATTCTCTCCCTTTCAATTTCTGATGTCCTTCATCCACCTTCTTGAAACTCTCCCATTTTGTAATTTTCTTATTTCAGTTTAAAATAATAAGCATTGAATTTGAGAATGAAATAAATTTAAAGTAAATATAGATTTAAATTTCAGTAAAGATAATAATATTTACTACTTAGAAAAGAATAAAATTTGTTTACTGTTAATTTATTGTATGGGTAGGTACTATAGTGAAAATATAGTTATTTGAATTGTATGAACAGATAAAACATTTTATTAATAACAAACACAATTTACAGACATCGTATAAGATCGTTTCATTGTTTTAAATTAAGAATACAAACATTTAATCCAACATTATAAAAAGATAGTCATTTTATACAATATATTATACACAATTCGGAATACTGATTTTGTGATCGTAGAACCGAAAAAAAAAGTAAACCTGACTATACAAATTATACAATTCAACGTAAAACATTCGTTTACCAGATATATAATATTATAGGAAATAAATACACTTATAAAGACAAGTGTAATACTATTCTGATTTACAATATTATAAATTAATTAAAAGTTAAGCAGAAAATGCGTATCATCACGTGAAAATTAATTGCTTTAAAGATGTCCTAATTAAATTAGCAACTATTGTATTTGAAACTATCTTTCCTTATACAATATGTCAGCCCATGAGGAATTGAAATTCTTAAAGTCAAGTATAATTATTCACAAGATTGAACGGCAAATAATTTTCGGCTATAAAGTCTAATTTAAACACACGTAGCACATATACAATATTTCTAATATTCTATACTTTTTACACTCGTCTCACCTGGAAACCAATTATTTTACCATTTCCTATCACTGTAAAAATTTTACTGATATACTTATATTAACAAAATCACAGTTAATGGAAATCCACTTTCAGGACAATAACATGTTTACCGAATTATACAAGAAGACATAAAGAAAAATCTAAACAATTAGTATATAAGATCATAATATAATAATACAATATAATATAATAATATAATAATGCGGAATGACAATATTCGTAGCAAACTGTTTTTTTATCGTCAATTTTCTAACAAATATATTAAATTTTTGTGAGAAAATACTTTAAAAGTTTGATAATATTAATATTTATCATATTGTATTAATATATAAATATATTTATTATATTATTATTACGGAATTGTTCAAGTATTACGTAAACAGCTTTTTTTGGAGGGGGGAATCTAAGTAATTTCTTATTGTTTATTATATGAGGATATAAATTAATTTATTATTTATTATTAAACTAAATTAAGTGTTGTTTTTTTTTTTTTTTTTTT
>UCOK01019281.1:0-16109 GCA_900474325.1 Synergus umbraculus
AAAATATTTCTAATTTATAAAAGATTTTGTGATATTTTTAAAGATTTCATGGAATTTGATGAAATCTTTAATGATTTTTTAAGAGATTTTAAGAGTTGAGAAATTTCAAGATGTTTCTAAAAATTTTTAGAGATTTTCATGAATTTTAAGGGATTTTGACGATTTGCAAGTAATTTTCACTAAATTTAAAAGAATTTTAGAATTTCTAAATAATTTTGTAGAATTTTAAGGGATTTCAGAATATTTAGTGGAATTTTAAAGAATTTAATAGATTTTAAATGTTGTAATATTTGGAGGAATTTTAACATATTTAAACGAATTTTATTTGGAAGGTTTTGAATGAAATTTTAACAGATTTCAAACAGTTTCTAGGGTTTTAAGGAATTTAAAAATTTTATTTTGACGATTTTAAAATTATTTTAAGAGAATTTAAGGGATTTTTATGATTTATAAAAGATTTTGTAGAATTTAAAAAAATTTCAAAGGTTTTCGTAAAATTTAAAGGTTTTCAAAAATATTTCTAATTTATAAAAGATTTTGTAAGATTTTTAAGGATTTCTTTAAGAGATTTTAAGAAAGTTGAGAAATTTCTAGATATTGCTAGAAATTTTTAGAGATTTCGTGGAATTTTAAGGGATTTATTTAAAAGCTTTGGAAGAGTTTTATGCGGTTTTAAGGAGTTTGAAATATTATCCTGAAATTTTAAGGAATTTTATGAGATTGCTAATAATTTTCAGTGATTTCGAGGGATTTTTCTGATATTTAAATGATTTTGTAAGAATTTTAAAGGATTTCATGGAATTTAAAGATATTTCTAATACTTGTAACGGATTTTAAAGGATATAAAAGGGATTTGAATTGTTATGAATATTCTGATAATTGCAGAGTATGCATAAAAAATGTTTTCACCTCTCAAGAAATTCTTTCGAATGTTTATCCTCATATCTTGAGTCACGTATATAAGTTGGCATCTCTTCAGCAAGCGGACAGGATAAATTTCTTAAGTGAACTTTACAAGTGCCGACGCTAATCCGAGCATTTGTCTTTTTCACGGGCGAGCGATAACTCCAATTCGCATACGGTCGTAAGAAAAACGATCCGGAGGAAGAACCAGCGGAAATATCACCGAGCATTGCCTCGGGAACTCTTTCGCGTGAAACTTTGGAATAGTGATTTATTTCTGTTTTTTTTCCACGCTCAAATCGCTGATTTGAACCGAAACAACGTCATGGAAGAAGTGTCGTGTCCTGTCCATAACTTTCATGTTAGTGTCGAGCATAAAATGATAATTAAGCTACGGAGTTAACTTCTGCTTTATGCTCAATTAATATTGTATATGACTTTATAAATAATTCTACATAAACAAAATTTCAGTTTGAATTCACGAATTTCAGTAAAGACATTACAGATTATTGATATAAAATACATCTAATGTCATTGTAATGCATACAGCTTTTTCGACATATGCAGATATCATTGCGCAGACGAATATGAAATTAAATTCATATTAAATATGCAGCTGCGGCTTTGAATAGACACATTTGTAGGATTTTTTTAAAAGCTCGAAAGTGGGTGATGAAACATCAAAGGCTTACTCTCCTCTTAGTAGATTCTATGGGGATGGTAAAAATTAAATAAAATTACGCGACGCTAGCGAGATAATGGTATAATCTCTGGGGGTGTGATAAGCACGAAACGATATTACCACGTTACGTGAATATTATTACTGGGTAGGTACTAGGTATGACCCCGCTGAGTCCCGAGTTCTGAAATGCAAACTTCGTTGCAAACGTGATGGGTAATCCGCCCCTCTTGAGGACAACTCTTCTCTCTGCTCTTTGCACTTGCGATTTTTCTTCTCTGCGATAATAAATATCACGCTAAAAACGCGCTCCTGGTCTTCTATGTACTTAAACACATAAAAAAGTTTGAACCTTGCTTTTTGAAATCTAAGTTCGAAATTTCTGATTCTCTTTAAGGTAACTTAAACATGAATCCTGTAAAGGAATCACGTCCTACAGAGTTTCCTTTCACCAAGCATACTTTAAAAAATTAGTCGCCTCTATAGCCGTGATATCAAAGGAAGTGTCTTACTTCAAAGTGAAATGATACTCGAGGTGCTGTCATTCTAGGATAAAATCCCAGAGTCCTTATCCTCATACTTTTTATAAAATGATGTGTGCTTGAAATTCTCTAAATAATATTTAGATCTTTCAATTAACTTAATATCCACGTGAATACATTTTCTTCTCGATTTTCTTCGAGCAGCGCTTCCAGAAATAGAAGAATGTACCAAATGGGTGAAACTTTCCAAAGCAGAAAACATAGACGACGTTTCAATTGAGCAGTATTTTTCTTCTGCGTAAATGCTGTCAGTTAGACCTGCCATACATTTCTTAAAAATGCGGGCATTGGGTAAACGTTTTGCTATCGTGGACATTTTCCTGTCGCTTGTTTCCGAGGAACGTATCTATATAGGTAGTCTAGGAGAAGGAGAACTGTGACACGGATAACGTATAAGGAGCGTCGACCTGTGACAAAATGCTCGGGCAAACGAGGCTTCTACTTCGATAGGTCAACGTACAACTCGTCCATGTCGACTGCTTTCGCAAAGTTTCTTTCTCTCATGGCGGCAGAGACAAAGGTGTGACAGAAAAAAAAACTTGATATATGACCAAGGCGAGACATCACTTTTCGTCAATTGACGCACAAGTACCCCGTGTCCAACAATCTTTTACGCAAACATCGGACATGTCTACCTCATTTTTTTATAGCTCACATTCTCTCGTATCAATCAAGGATTTTTACACAATTCAGGCCTATTACGGATTTTCCATCCATCAACATTATATCTTGAAATAAAAAAACTTGTGTGAGAAAGTACTCAGTATGTACAATATTTATAGTACAAGAACGAAAGCGCGTGCATTTATCTTCTTTTTAAATATTATATAATTTATTATATTTTATATAAATTCTAATCTCTTAAAATCTGTGTTAAACTTCGTGAAAATCTTTAAAAATTCCCAGAAACCTTTGACAACTTGTGAAATCGCATAAAATTCGTGAAAATCTGTAAACATTTCTAGCAAACTGTGGAAATGTTTCAACTCTCTAAATCTCTTAAAATCATTAAAGATTTCATCAAATTCCATGAAATCCTTAAAATTATTACGAAATCATTTAAATACCAGAAAAATCACTCAAAATCACCTAAAATTATTAGAAATCTCATACTATTCCTTAAAATTTCAGGATAATATTTCAAACTCCTTAAAACCGCATAAAACTCTTCCAAAGCTTTTAAATAAATCCCTTAAAATTCCACGAAATCTCTAAAAATTTCTAGCAATATCTAGAAATTCCTCAACTTTCTTAAAATCTCTTAAAATCATTAAAGAGTTCATCAAATTCCATGAAATCCTTAAAAATCTTACGAAAACCTTTGAAATTTTTTTAAATTCTACAAAATCTTTTATAAATCATGAAAATCCCTTAAATTCTCTTAAAATCATTTTAAAATCGTAAAAATAAAATTTTTAAATTCCTTAAAACCCTAGAAACTGTTTAAAATCTGTTAAAATTTCATTCAAAACCTTCCAAATAAAATTCGTTTAAATATGTTAAAATTCCTCCAAATATTACAACATTTAAAATCTATTAAATTCTTTAAAATGCCACTAAATATTCTGAAATCCCTTAAAATTCTACAAAATTATTTAGAAATTCTAAAATTCTTTTAAATTTAGTGAAAATTACTTGCAAATCGTCAAAATCCCTTAAAATTCATGAAAATCTCTAAAATTTTTTAGAAAAATCTTGAAATTTCTCAACTCATAAAATCTCTTAAAAAATCATTAAAGATTTCATCAAATTCCATGAAATCCTTAAAAATATCACAAAATCTTTTATAAATTAGAAATATTTTTTGAAAACCCTTAAAATTTTACGAAAACCTTCGAAATCTTTGTAAATTTTACAAAATCTTTTAAATATCATAAATAGGTTTTGAAATTCCTCAATAAAATTCCCTATAAAGTTTTAAATTCCTTATTTAAATCCCACAAAATACATATTTTAAAAGTCATAAAAGTACCGTGAAATCCGATTGAAATTTGATCAAATTCGTGAAAAATTCTAAAAATTCCCAGAAACTTCTTGAAATTCTTTAAAATTCTAGGATAACAATTAAAATCCCATTATCTCTCTTGAAATCTTTAAAAATTCGATAAAAGTCCCTTAAAATTCCTATTCTTTTCAATGTATTTCGAGTTTAGACTCATGACCAAATAATTATTAACGAAACCAAATTCAATTCACGCGGAATTTATGATTCGATTATCGAAAATCAGTATCGATACTTACACGACGAATCAGGAATGCGGAATAGGCGTTACGATATTTCGACCTCGATTCAATCATCTTTTTAGAATAGATACCAAAAACATCCTTGACTTTACGGGAAAATTCTCATACTACTATATAATTAATTATTCGAAATTAAATTCTTGAAATACTTTACTTCTTTTATGTGCAACAAAAGCTTTTAAAATATAATTGAATTTTTATTAAAATTTAGTTATGATTTCCAGTATATTAACTTTATTAAAACATAATTCAATTCATAAAGTTCGACGGACAAGAGAGAAACAATAAGTACGCTTTTTTTAAACATGAGAGTTTTCCCTTCGTTTGTAGCAAATCAAAATCGTTAGTCATTAATCAAGTTGAGCGTCAAAATGCAAGATGAAAAATTACTTTCGCCCAGGTTGAAATCCAGCATATAAAGAGACGATAGAGTGGGACTCAGAGGGCAACGATTGGACGAGAGGGAGGAAAAGTACGAGAGTCGGGGCAGGAAACTCACAGCATTAACTTTTTTGTCCAGACGCGATCACGCCTGCAAGAACATAGCAGTCAATGACGAAGGTTGTGTTGTATATCCCATTAATGGAAGACGCGATATCAGATGAAGGGTAGTTAACCACTTTATACACTAGGCTCGCCATAGCTCGACGCGTCTTAGAGCTCAACAAAACTGTCTGAGACGAGAAATAATTAGATCTGAGTTTTCTCTCTCCAGAAACTTTCTTGCGACTTGTGAGGGGCTTATCGTTTTTTATTATTTTATATAAAAAGACCAAACGACTTATTCATTTATTTCTCTCCATGTCTGCTGTCTGCAGTATAAATCTATTCTAAAAAGATGATTGCGTCGAAGTCGAAATATCGTAACGCCTATTCCGCACTCCTGATTCGTCGTGTAAGTATCGATAGTGATTTTCGACAATCGATAGTTGCCGAATCGTAAATTCCACCACATGTGAATTGAATTTGAAATTTTGAATTTGGTTTCGTTAATAATCATTTTGTCACGAGTCTAAACTCGAAATACATTGAAAATCCAGGAATTTTAAGGGATTTTTTGGAATTTTTAAAGATTTCATGGGAAATAATGGGACTTTAAATGTTATTGTAGAACTTTAAAGAATTTCAAGAAGTTTCTGGGAATTTTTAGAATTTTTCACGACTTTGATTAGATTTCAATTGTACTTCAAGGTACTTTTATGACTTTTAAAATATGTATTTTGTGGGATTTCAATAAGAAATTAAAAATTTCCAAGAGAATTTTATTGAGAAATTTCAAAAGCTTTTTATGATTTTTAAAAGATTTTGTAGAATTTACAAAGAATTCGAAGGTTTTCGTCAAATTTTAAGAGTTTTCAAAAAAATCTTCGATTTTTAAAAGATATTGTGGAATTTTTATGGATTTGATGGAGTTTTTTGAGACTTCTAATAATTTACATAAAAGTATTTCAAGAGATTTTTCTGATTTTTAAAAGATTTTGTGAAATTTTAAAGGATTTCATGGAATTTGATAAGATTTCTATGTAATATTTTTAAGGGATATAAAATATATAAAGAGATTTTAAATGTTACCGTAAAATTTCAAGAATTTTTCTGGGAATTTTAAGAGATTTTAAAATTTGTCATGGAATTTCAAAAGGTTTCTAGGAATTTTTAGAGATTTTCTCGAATTTTAACCTGGATTTCAGAAGATTTATGAGTTTGAAAATTTTTATGGAATTTTTAAGGATTTCATGGAATTTGAAGATATTTCTAATGATTTTAGTAGATTTTAAAGGATATAAAATCGATTTGAATTGTTATCATTGAATGTAAAAGAATTTCAAGAAGTTCCTGGGAATTTTTAGAATTTTTCACGACTTTGATCAGATTTTAATCGGACTTTAAGGTACTTTTATGTCTTTTAAAATATGTATCTGGGATTTTAATAAAGAATTTGAAACTTTATGGGGAGTTTTATTGAGGAATTTCAGAAGCTTTTTATGATTTTTAAAAGATTTTTTAGAATTTACAAAGATTTCGTAGGTTTTCGTCAAATTTTTCGATTTTTAAAAGATTTTGTGGAATTTTTATTCGTTTAATGGAGTTATATGAGATTTATAATAATTTACATAAAAGTATTTCAAGAGATTTTTTCTGATTTTTAAAACATTTTGTGAAATTTTAAGGGATTTCATGGAATTTGATAAAATTTCTAATGATTTTAAGGGATTCTAAATGTGAAGGAATTTCAAGAGGTTTCTAGGCATTTTTAGAGATTTTCACTAATTTTAACATGAGTTTCAAGAGATTAATGATTTTGAAGGTTTTTTATGTGAATTTTTAACGATTTTTAAGTGATTTTTACACAATTCAAGAGATTTTTAGGATAATAAAACGATTTTTTAGAATTGAATCGGATTTTAGGATATTTTGTGAAATTTTAATTAATTTTAAAAGCTTTGTAAGAGTTTTATGAGGTTTTAAGGAATTTGAAATATTATCCTGAAATTTTAAGGAATTTTATGAGATTTCTATGTAATATTTTTAAGGGATATAAAATTGTCATAGAATTTCAAAAGGTTTCTAGGAATTTTTAGAGATTTTTACGAAGTTTATCATAGATTTTAAGAGATTAGAGAAATAAAATATAATAAATTATACACTGAGAAAAAAATACTCGAAAATCAATAAATATACTTTTGAATCAATAAATCTCTTCCAAAAGCAGATATTTTATTGATTGAAATGAATTTTTAATGAAATAAGAATTAATAATTTCCATACAATAGTGATATTATACATTTTAAAGTATATACATTTGAATTAATAAAATATCTGCTTTTGGAAGAGATTTATTGATTCAAAAGTATATTTATTGATTTCCGAGTATTTTTTTCTTAGTGTAGAATATTGAAAAAGAAGGGAAACGCGCGTACGAAGCGCGCGTTCGTTCTTGTGGAATAAAATTATAAATGCTAGTTTTATGCTTTTATGCATACAATACATAAGATCTGTTTACATAAGATCTGAGCTATTTCTATATCGACTTCAAACAAGAGGAATGAAATGCTGACCAAGAGAAATTGGCGAATTATGTTCCCTCCGAGAAGGTGATTCGTGATTGTGCTGTGCGTTCTGTTTGATTTGAATTGATGTTTTCACCCACATGCATCCCGCCAGTGCTGACACGATATATCGACTCTCACGCGAATGTGGTGCGAGTAAACGAGCCAGCCACTTCATTATCGTATTTGATCGTACAGTATCGATACCGATAGTTCGATAAATGTTCGTCCATCATATGCTTCGTCAAAGACCCTTGAGAATTTATTTCGTGATTTTAGCGTGTTATGCACCTTTGGCGTTGGTAATAAATCAACAACCTGCACAAAAAATATATGCTTTTGTGGTAAAAAAAAGTAGTGATTTCTAAAAAGATCGACATTAACTTGATATATGTGGATGCATGGTAGTTTTAAATCTAAATGAGAAAGAATGTTGATAGTTTAGAGTGTTGTTTTATTACCTGATATTTAAAATGGAAGTCTGATGAAAGTACTTTTTCCCTATATTCATATGCGAATTTTCGAGAGGTATTATAGTCTCGTTTGTTAAAGCAGATTGATTAAATGAAATAATAATGCCTCATCAGGTTTACCGCAGCCTGCTTCGAACAAATGAAAGTCCATTTTGCATTTTAACTCTCCCAGTCATGGGTCGATGTACTGAATGCATCGACGTGGGAAATAATTTTTCATGCGGAGTTCCGATCATTCAAAATTTTATTTTCCGCAAAAAATTTAGCAAGTTTAGTTTTTATTTCTCAGGGATTAAAAAATGGTTTTAATTTTAAGTGTTAACTAGAACAGAATTGGAATAAATATACACGAATTCTGCAAGTAAAAAAGTCGACAAGATTTCTATTGATTTTAGCTATATACGAATATGACAAATTTAATTTATTCTGTCAATATTTGTCCAGGTATAAAATGAATATGCTTGGTCTATTCAATTTTTGCAGTAATATTTTGTTTTCTTTTTCATAGTATGGAATGGCCGGATAAAATTTTAATGATGAAAACGTTTCTTATAGAAAATTGTACAATACATTATGAAGTTTCAATCTTCTTATAAACATATTTTCTCTCGTCAGAGGTAAAAATATGCTCTCCCAAAGTAGTTGCCTCTTTCAATTCGTCCTTGTATAAAAACTTTTTCGTCATTCCACCTCAATAAACTGTCGCCAATAAAGTTAATAGAATCTTCGCTTTACGCTTGGTCTTCTCTCCAGTCAAACTTTCAACGAAATGCATCCAGCTGGAAGTAAGTCTGATTTCTATTGCAATTCAATATTTGTCATATGCAAGTAGAATTTCAAGTTAATGCGATAAAACAGTTACGAATACATAATTCTTCACTTGGAAAGATTGAACTGCAAATGTTCTCTTATACTTAAGTCAGTGGAAGTTGAATTATTGAAATATTTCACCAGAAATGTCAGTGAAATTAACAGAATAAAGACTATAAAGAACTATAAATACTATAAAGAGTTTTTTGCCTGCGGGATTTTAAAACATCGCAAAAAATAAACCACCAGTTCTGCATTGTGCACAATACACATACGAATTAAAAAAAAAATGAATAACGGAAAATACGACCACAAAATATTTGGTATGTTAGTTTATCAACAATGAATAATTCTTACCGAACATGTATTCATGTTCATGAATACAAAATTATGCAAATGAGAACTAAAAAACGCATTATTATTGGTTGAGAATAGAAACCCTGGCGGAAGGTTCGGATAAAAATTAATTCCGAACCAATCCGAAAATTTCCGAATCATTGCGGAATTTGTGTCCGAACCAAACAGTTTCATTCCGATCTAATCCGAAGGATGTTTTCAATCCTTTTCAATCCTTTTTAATATGTGACCTCAATCCGAATTAATCCGAAATCACTCGGAACTACTTTCAATCCTTTCTAATCCGTAGCTTTAATCCGAATGAATCCGAAAAAGTTGTGACTAATCACTTAAAAATAAAATTTATATTAAAAAAAATGTAATTGCAAATATGTCACTGAAAAGCATCCTTCACTTTAGATTGGAATCCTTGCTTCGATCTCGGATTAGATCGGATTCAGTCGGATAGAAATCGAGGATAGACCTCGGATTAGGTCGGATTAGAATCCTCTTTTTCATTTCGGATTAAATCGGACTGAAATTGTTTGCCCAACAGTATCAGCATAAGTGTCAATACAAGGATGGACTTCAAGAACAATAGTATTGAACAAACAACAAGCAGTGAAGCATCTCATCCTTCTTATCGTTGCAATGTTTGTGAGAAGATCAACATAGGCATCCATGAGAGATAATACAACTTGCAACCACCTAATGGGTGCTTTGGGGACGCTTATGAAACAAAGTGGTCAAACATTAACCCCCTGCTGCTTCTCTACCGGCTCGACATGTTAACATTTGACGTTGAATTCACATCCAAGTGTAGAATACTCAAACATACAGTAATTAAGATAACCATAATGAATTTATCAAAAAATTACGTGCTTTCTGAGATTATGAACCTAGTTCAGAAGCGGGAACTTTAAAAAACATTGTACTAGTCCTTGTGCAGATAATAAGAACGAGAAAAAGTTTTGATGAAATGTAAGAAACTAAATCATATTAAGAGAAGTTTCTTGTTGGATGAGAATTCTACTAAAAGTGCATGAAACTTTGCAAACAGAGTTTCCATTATAGATGTAATTTAACAATACGAGAACGAAGTGAAGTTAGAATCTTATGCGAATACACATTCTGCCAGGGAGTTGAAGAAACCCTTCCGGTGAAAAAGATAATAATAAGGAACAGAAATTGTGCAATAAATGGATTGACAGGAAAGGAAATCAAATAAACGATGAGTTAATTGATTGAAGCAAAGATCCATTTGAGATTCAAGTCGTATTTACTTTGCGAAATGTTTTCTCTTGTCGTGGAAATTTAAGATTTAAGAAGATGGTTGCACAAATCTCGCAGACCCGACGAGAACCTGCGAGAGGATTTTTTTTTCTTTCTCCAGTCTAGAGAGAAGAAAGGAGGATATAATCTCCCGAGTCTTGATGAAAAATGAGGTTGCCTTTCTTTTCCTTTTTTTCGCAAAGGACATCCCTGCTACAAGTCTCTGAGCGAATCACATGCGATTGGGTACGCGGATTTCAGTACAATGTATGGTTCCTTTTTGTAGCCTGATTGTACGAAACAAAGAGCAGAACAAAGACGACTCTAAATTTGGGTCAGACAGCCACAGGCGATCCCATGGAAATACGCGGAGTATGCGCATATAATGTGCATACGTTTAACTCGGGAAAGAAGCTTGCACATAAAATACGTAGAGAGCGATTCAAATTTATTTTTCATGTTTTAATGGATCATATATTCGCATTTTTGAATAGATAATTTAAACATTAAATTCCTCTGGGGTGATTTTAGGAGACAGTGCTTTTGACTGTGAAAAAAAAGGAAAAAAGCGTGCCGTGCAATATTTTAATGCAAATTAATCCCTGGAATATTATTTTGAATATAACACTTTCTTCTGTTCTTTATTAAAATTTTTGTCACATTGAAATATAATCTTTATTCCGGAAATATCATTAATCTAATTATTATTATTATATAATGATTAATATTATTATTAATTCGGTTATTGAACAGGCCATTAGGAAATTGTAACTTTGTGAAATACATTATGTAATATGGTTTTACAATCGCAATCATATATCCATAATATAAACCATACAATATGTTTACAGCGTACTTACTCTTAATAGCCGATGAATTGTTATCATGGTCGTTCACTATTTCGAAGATTAAATGCTCTCATCTATTACGTAATAATCTCGAAATTATGGAGATGGAAACATTTTGTAGGCAATTCCATTATTGAGAGCAAGAAGTAACTGAAAACATAAAAAAAGAGAAGTATTAAAAGGATATCACTTTATTTGTGATTAGATATCTAAGTTTAATCATTTTTATCATGGTAAATTCACACTTAGAAAAAACCTTGTTTTAAATTAAAACTTTTATTTTAATAACTCGAATTTAAAATTTCCTTATATTAAAGAAAACTTTCTTTCTTTTAAAATAATTTTGTTTGATTCAAACGAAGTTTCTTTGATTCAAATAAAGTTTCTTTGATTCGAACACTGAGAAACTCTGTGTTTGAAAAATTACTCAATCGATATCAAGTAGGGGAAAAATCCGAAAATTGAGACATTTTAATACAGAAAATAATAAATTTTACTATTTAATTAGGAAAAATTACTATTTAAATAGTAAAAATTACTATTGAAGTAGTAAAATTTATTATTTTTGGGATTTTGCCCCTACTTGCTATCGATATTAGTAATTTTTCTAACATAGAGTTTCTCAGTGAAGAAACTGTTTTCTGGGTGCAAGCCACTCCTATATTTTGTCTTAATATTAATTTTTCTCAGTGAACTACTTTTATAAAAGCCTTTTCTAAAAAATTCACAAATGTCTTTTATTAATTAATTATCATCATTTGCATTGTCAGAGTAATCTCTAAAGTAAACACTTATTGCGTGTTTCTGGTTGAGGGTGTGTCGCTATACGATTTGAATGTTATTGTTACTAATATGCATTTTCCTGCAGGGAAATTAATAGTGTGAAGAATTAAAGCGCTATTAAGCATAGAGAGTGGAAAATAAATTTTTAAAACAATTTGTTGCCTGTAATGAGCATTTATATATTATTTATCTTCAGTACACAAATTGTTAACAGGTTTCATTTTTATTTTCCTCTCGTCTGATATTTTATAACATAAGTTGCTTCTCTGGTATTGAAAAGCAGATTAAAAATTGACCAAAAGGTGTTTCGTTTGTTTCCCCATTGTTAGAACGTTACTCTTAAGTCAACTAAGGGTACGATCGTGAATTTATTATTTACAACACGCATTAATATCCCACACCCCATCCGCCAATGTTTTCTCACCCTGAAGGCTGGGTTATTCACCCTGGGGGTGTATGTTGAAATTCCTACCACACACAAAGTTCGCTCTTTGTACAAGTATAGGGTAAAAGCGCTTTGAGTTCCGTCAAGCACAACTAGTTTATTCCTCACGTTATTAAATCCTTTTGACGCTTTCATATATATCTATATATGTATACTTTAGGCCGCATTTCGTGTTAAAGGCCTTTAGTTAACGACGAGCTAACACTACAGTAGGCTATACATTTTCATTATTAAAAAAAAATGTTTTTATTCAATGCCTTCGTGTCACGAAGTCGTTCTTTTAACACACGTGGCCCCTAGCATCTTGAATAAAGAACTCGGATACCTTATTTTTCTCAGTTAACTTCAGTATGACTTACACAATTTCCATTTTATCCAGAAAAATGGTAATAAGTTGCCTCTTAGGCGCCGTCACGGGAATCCCATTAAGAACAGGCGATGGTTTTACATTTTCACTACATTTTAATTGGAGGCAAGTTTAATGGGAAATGTAAATTAGAGGAATAGTTTCTTAAGTATTTTCGACGAGAGTTTACAAACTCACGAAATTACGGGGCACAGTAAACTAGCCTCCAGTCTGAGTAATAAAAGTGTGATATATGACTAGAAAATTTAGTGCGGGGTGCCGAGTGACAAATTGATAAGTTCACCAAGAAAGTTTTTTCTCGTAGTATAAGTCCTTGGAAAATTGATTGGCTTGATGAAATTTAAAGGAAATCAAGTAATAATTAGGTAACTGTTATCAGCATGGAAAATTGTGGAACATATACATGTATAGTAAAATAAAGAGATGCGAGATAAGCGCAAAATTGCAATTGAGTTGAAGATGAAGAGAAGAGAGTCATTATTATTCGCTTGTGGATCGGGTTTGTCCCTTCCAGCATGACTTTCGTCTCCGGAATCTTTTGCTTCCGGTGGATGAAATCCTTGGAAAAATTTCCAAGAGATAAGACGCTACCATCCG
This sequence comes from Synergus umbraculus, assembly GCA_900474325.1. Lineage (NCBI taxonomy): Eukaryota > Metazoa > Arthropoda > Insecta > Hymenoptera > Cynipidae > Synergus > Synergus umbraculus. Next base: position 13,347 of record UCOK01019281.1, read on the forward strand.
GGGTGTCATCCGATTTGCGCGGAAACAGGTATGCTATTCAGGGAAAATTGTCTGCAAACTCGTGTCTCCAACGAGACACTACATTTTGCAATCAACATATCTTGTGCTTTATAAAGCGAAATAAATTCCCATTCACATTCTAAAAATGCAAAACAATGCATACATTCACTATTATATCTATTCATGTTTCAGTGTATGCACTATATTATCAGGAAAGAATATTAAGAGAATGTTAACAGAAAATATAAAATAATTCACAATGGATTTTTATCCGGAGGCATTATTCAGTTTTTGCCGAATCAAACTTGATTCAGCTGAATAATTTTCAATTCGAGAATATTTCCAAATGAACATTTCCATCTGAAAGCTCTCAAAGCTCAACAGCTTAAAATAGTATAGTTTTACATTTGAAAAAACTCTTTGTCAAATAAATTCACTACTGAATTAATTAAGATAAAAATATCATTACTGTAAAAGCGGCTTTGGAGGACTAAAAAATCTCAATTTATTTGAAAGCGAACTATTCATGTTTTTTTTTGGGGGGGGGGGATTTAGAAATTCAGTAGAAAACGTCGTGGAATTTCCTATGACGGGAGTCTTCCGAATCCTTGAATTTTAAATTGCGATGCGTTCGAATAGGTAGAATATGTTGAAATCGTAAGCGGAATAAAGTAGAGGTAGATACTTTAAGGGGTCTTTTAGTGATGGAGTGCAGTGCCCTCTCCGTTACGAACTAAAATGTTGTCGTCTCACTTGGGAAGATATTCATAGAAGAGAAGGTTTCAGGGAACATAGGGGCTATTCGTGGTTTCCTATAAAGATACTCTCGCGGTTGAGAGGCAAGAGAGTGAGAAGAGGAATGGAGGAAGCGTCTCCTATATTTTTAACCGGACTCTCGCAAAAAGCGTCATTTATTAATAGAACGCGTGCCTCGAAGACACATTGCATCTGGAACATCTAAATTTGTCTAATTATCCAAAATGATAGAACGAAATCATTCTATAGGGCCATATGGATATTCTCTCCAGACGCAATCTCCTTGTGGTTGACCAACTAATCTCGTTTTGTTACAAAACTTAGATTGGCTAAACCATCTCTCTCCTTCCTCCCGAGTTGGTCTCTTATTAGTTTTACTATAGCACTGCATGGAAATGAGAAAATCCTGTAAATTATCCAGTTCACTGTTAGGAACCACTTGCAATTTAATTCGCTTTTACTTTTACAAGAACGAACGCGCGCCCCGCGCGCGCATTTACATTCTTTTTCAAATTTATATAATTTATTATATTTTATTTCGCTAATCTCTTAAAATCTATGCTAAACTTCGTGAAAATCTCTAAAAATTCCAAAAAGCCTTTGAAAACCTATGAAATCGCTTAAAATACGTGAACATCTCTTAAAATTTTCAGAAACTTCTTGATATTCTTTTACATTCAATGATAACAATTCAAATCCCTTTTATATCCTTTAAAATCTATTAAAATTATTAGAAATATCTTCAAATTCCATGAAATCCTTAAAAATTTCATAAAAATCATTTAAATATCACAAAAATCCCTCGAAATCACTTAAAATTATTAGCAATCTCATAAAATTCCTCAAAATTTCAGGATAATATTTCAAACTCCTTAAAACCGCATAAAACTCTTCCAAAGCTTTTAAATAAATCCCTTAAAATTCCACGAAATCTCTAAAAATTTCTAGCAATATCTAGAAATTTCTCAACTTTATTCAAATCTCTTAAAATCATTAAAGAGTTCATCAAATTCCATGAAATCCTTAAAAATCTTACAAAATCTTTTATAAATTAGAAATATTTTTGAAAACCTTTAAATTTTACGAAAATTCGAAAAAGACTGAAAATCTGTGAAATCGCTTAAAATACGTGAACATCTCTTAAAATTTTCAGAAACTTCTTGATATTCTTTTACATTCAATGATAACAATTCAAATCCCTTTTATATCCTTTAAAATCTATTACAATTATTAGAAATATCTTCAAATTCCATGAAATCCTTAAAAATTCGATAAAAATTTTCAAACTCATAAATCTTCTGAAATCCTTTAAAATTTCACAAAATCTTTTAAAAATCAGAAAAAGCTTTTGAAATTCCTCAATAAAATTCTCTTGAAAATTTTTTATTTCTTATTTAAATCCCACAAAATACATATTTTAAAAGTCATAAAAGTACCTTGAAGTACGATTGAAATCTGATCAAAGTCGTGAAAAATTCTAAAAATTCCCACAAACTTCTTAAAATTCCACGAAATCTCTAAAAATTTCTAGCAATATCTAGAAATTTCTTAACTTTTTTAAAATCTCTTAAAATTATTAAAGAGTTCATCAAATGCCATGAAATCCTTAAAAATCTTACAAAATCTTTTATAAATCATAAAAATCCCTTAAATTCTCTTAAAATCATTTTAAAATCGTCAAAATTCCTTACGATACGTTAAAATCTATGAAAATTCCTCGAAATTCTACAATAAAATTTTTTAATTCCTTTAAACCCTAGAAACTGTTTGAAATCTCTTAAAATTTCATTCAAAACCTTCCAAATAAAATTCGTTTAAATATGTTAAAATTCCTCCAAATATTACAACATTTAAAATCTATTAAATTCTTTAAAATTCCACTAAATATTCTGAAATCCCTTAAAATTCTACAAAATTATTTAGAAATTCTAAAATTCTTTTAAATTTAGTGAAAATTACTTGAAAATCGTCAAAATCCCTTAAAATTCATGAAAATCTCTAAAAATT